>JACJUY010004122.1:7174-37520 GCA_014220935.1 Platorchestia sp. MABIK | reverse complement strand
TGCGCATACATGTGATTTGTAATAAATCACATACATGTGATTTAATACCATGAGTAAATAAATGTGTCAGGCAACGCATGGTGTTTTCGAATCCATTATTCAATAATTACCCACGATAGTTCAATATTTGTTTTTAAGTGTTTGGCCCATGGCATAGTGAAAAATAGATGAGCTATCCTCTTTGTTCAATGTGTCTGTGCTAATGGTTCTCGTGTGCATTTACTTTAGTAAGCTCTTAAGCTTCATTTGTATTTTATTTCAATGTCCCAACATTAGTTTGATTACCTAACTATGAAGTGTAATAGTACAGCACGAATCAGAAACTTAAAAACGAGGAAAATTCCAAGGAACTTAATCACATTTAATTAGAAAATGTTTCGGAGTCCAGCTCCATCATCAGTTCAAAAATACAATTCATTATGTCTGCAATAAAAGAAGAAACAAAAATGTCGTAGACAGTCATTAAAACAGATCATGAAAACAAAAACAAAAACATGTCATAAAAAATGAACGACAAAATTGCTATTTAGTTACTATTTGCAATGGATATGAACTATCGGTATTGTTGAGGGCCGGTTTTCGTTTAAAAATGTGTGACGACTCTAAAATCCTAAGGTCATATGAAGTTGAAGAGGAATCTAAGATTTTGAAGTCTTTGGAGGATATCGGTACGTTGCAATGTTCTGCGCGAGTGCGTATTGCAGAGTGAGAGGGGTGAGCTAATTGGTTTCCAGTACGGAAGCTTCTACCACGATGTTCGGCCACTCTGATATCGTGATAGAAGCTTCCGTACTGGAAACCAATTAGCTCACCCCTATAACACGACGACCCGCACGACGGTGTCGACAATGTGTAAATCACAAACACACACATGCGTGTGTGTGATTATAAGGGCTGTGACAATATGACTAGAGCATATTCTCACAGTCCTACTAATGACACATTCTCAAGACAGTACAACACATAATGTGCTCGCATGGAATCCAAAATAGGCCAGTAACGAATTATGGAACCTAAACACGGATGTCTACAGCACATCTTACAACATCGAAGAACACTGAAAACTGTTCAAAGGCTTTATAATTGTGCATCAATGACGTAGATTTCTAAAACCTGGATAAAACTTCAGCTGCTAGAAACATGCCCAAGCAATGTGTCGAAAATTTCAGCTTTGAAAAGCATACATCCAAGTGAAAAAAGATGCATAGACGTACGTTCGCACAACAAAAGTTACTGCCAAGCTCTCCCCCAACTGCTGGAAGATGCAGCGATTTAAAAACTCATTGCAATTCTAGCACAAATGAGTGCAGCTCATTTGTGGACGAAACGCAATACTGGTGTCGTCTTTTTTTCTGTATTTAGTGGTTGATGGAAATGGAATGTTATCTCTTCAATTGAAACTGTGAAAGACATGCATCGGGGGACTTGAGAGATTCAAGACAAGCATGAAGAGTCTTTATTGTTTGTTGAATGGAAAGATCCTTCAAGAATCATTTTCTGAGAAACCCAATCTAGTTCATGCAATGTCAACAAATAGAATGAAAAGATTGATAACGTGCAGGAGATACAAACAAGGTTCGCTCATATTAAATTAGTAGATCATAAAGATGGGGAGACCTTCGGACCGCACATGTCAAATATATGTGAGCACTGATGCACAGCTAAAAATTGGATGTCCAAGTGATATCATTGGTTTGCAAAGACGTCAAATGTAACTCCAGTGCACTGGACTTCACATTACTCCTCTAATAACTAGAGATTTTTCTCGAAAAATAAAGGCCCCCACCCATAATGATTTAAAAAATTTTTTATGCAGAAGATTAGATTATATATTAGTTTAACACTTTGACACCGAAGTGGTATATATGCGTACCACTAGGTAAATTGTTCATTTCCGTACGGGTATAAACAAATAACATTTCAACTATTTTGCTTCCTTTTCCGAAATAAATTTCAGAGTAGAAAGTAACATATTATAGTTCAATTGTATTCTTTATACTTTTCAAAAAGATAAAAAAAGTATTGGAGCAGAAAAGCCAGTTTTTCAAAACGACTTCTTCTCGCCTAACCAAACTGACCGTAGCAACCGCACAATCGTAGTCAACGTGTTAAGCCTCCCTAACGGCTGCAAAAAAAGAGCGTTTTGAAGAAAGGAAGAGGAAGGCACCCTTTAGTAGGAAGGTAAGTTAATGCAGAAGATTGAGATTAAAATTATAAGTTAGTTTAAGCCATCCTAACCGCTACAAAAAAGAGCGTATCGAAGAGAGGAATGAAGAAGGCACCATTTAGTGTGAAGAAAAGAGAATGCTGAACCTAAGCAGAAAGGCATAGAAACAGTAAGTTGAGAAAGAAGTTAATTAAACAAGACAAAAGTCAAAGAAGAAAGTAGTAGGTGCTGAACAACAGGACAGCAGTGAACCAAAAAAAGTGGTCCTTAACATAGCAAAAAAACTTTTAATTTCCACAAAAAGAAGGCCTACCTAACTCTCAGCTTGGGCCCTCACGCATTTTCCCACTGGGAGTGCTAGTTTCCAATACAATAGTCGTATCCCCCCGAGGGGTTTTGTACAGAAGCCCGACGACTAAATGAGAGGCAACAAATAGCTGCCAGTACATACTTCTCGAGAAGAGCCACTGAAAAACTCTTGCTCTTGAAGAACACCCGCTCGAGGTTGGGTAAGGTGAGAAGGCTCTCATACAAAGCGTCGTCGAGTGTTAGAGTTGGAAGAGTCAAAGACTTCAACGAGCTGGGCAAGTATTGAGAAATATCAAACGGACACTCTCCTTCACTACGAAGCTCCTGCAAAACAATGTAATTAACATTAGAGACGGTCATGTTTTACTGCAACGCTTCACATAACACTACTTTTAAGAGCAACGGCAGTCACTCTTGCACCGAGAAATTCAACAGACATGGCGTCACTTACAGATCAGAGCTAGGTTTGTTAAGATTTTGATGCGGGTAACAGGCGATGTAAAATAAAACAAAAACAAACAATTAACAATCACGCAAACTCCATCCCATGAGTCGTGAGGTGCGTCAAATTCTTAAAAGATAACTAACCCATTTCTATCTGCCCATGAATTGAATAGTGAAAGTTGTATTCACTCAGTTGAATTGAACAGTTGTGAATTTAATTCTAATTCTAAGATAAATTCTGCACTTTGCAGTCAAGACCTTTAAGTACTTTTCAAGAAGCTTCCAGTTAGTTTTTCGCACTGTGCTCTGAGACAAACATTTGTCTTCAAGTAAGAACTGTTGAGTTAAGGATTGGATGGTTTAAATTTATAAACTTGATTAACAGTTATAATAACAGCTTCAGGATAACCGTTAAAAATATCAACCAAATATTAAACACCGTTACCCAAAATATTACTCAACGTTCAACATTTAAAACTCCGCCTTGAGCGTTTGAATGTATTTTTTTCAAACATTCCGCACCAACAACGTTGGACACACAGGAAAAATTAAGCTTTATGAGCGTTTAATTGAAAAGTTCAGAGGCATGGCTGCTTTTTGTAATGAAATAAAATACCAAAAACATTGAACTTTTACCACGACATGACTACTTTTCCATACTGAATTGATCATTCAACCAGAAGTTATTTTTATCGCATAACAAATTCACTTCACTCCATAAGCGAGTCACATTCATCAAGTTCACTGGCGGGAGCTGAGACTGAAGCAAGTGAGCACCTCAGCTGAAACACGTACTCTAGCGCTGCACCTTCAGAAGTTACTCATTTGGCGACTGATGATCGCAAACTGGTCAATGCTAACAGAAAGCGCACAGCCATAGCACTAACCTCTTTGACCGCTATCTTAGAAAGCTCAATTCTCAGGTCCTCAATAGCAGGAAGACCCATGCCCAGCTGCGCTTCCATGCAATCAAAGCTGTCCAGCTGTATGTGTAATATCTGAAAAAATAACATTAAGAACGGATTAGAAAAGAAATAAACATAATGGCTTTTAGGGAGTTTTAAAGTGAATAACTTCTTCTGAGAAGGTCACGAGCACACAAGCAACCAGTAACACACACAAATAGATTTTTTAGGTTTACGATGGGTCTTAATTCAAAAGATTTTTGTTAAGGCTACTCGTCTAGTGAAGACACACGCATCACCTTCACCTGAGAAGCATCAATAATCAATGGAGAAAATGATTGGACTTGAGAACTATTCTCTCCTCAGGGCTGTTAATGAAAAAGATGTGACATTACCAACAAAAACTACAATGGAATTTTAAAGGAACTTTCATTAAAATAAGTTTTACCAATATAATATTCATTAGCAAGACTCAAGCCACAAACAAAGGCCATCTCAAGAGAGAAAAGAGCCCATTTAATGGATAAAGTGTGCACAAGGTGTGTTCAGCACAACAATACGTGCACTTAAAACAGCAATGTTGAATTGCAGATGAAGAAAAACATGAGACAGCAAAGCTGGTATGAAAACTGGAAGCAGCAAGGTGACCTCAAACTATGGAAGTCTCGAAGACTTACCAACAGCTGAGGTAACAAAACAATATCCCTCTTTGGGCACGTCTTCATGGCACAGTGTAGGCGTGGCCCCAAACGTTTCTTTTCATCTGTAATATCCAGCATGCACAAGTCTGAATACATTCTGTTTTCTTCTGTCTTTTCCTATAATTCTTAATGTTGATTATAGTGATAAGGGTTTGAATGTATTTTCAAGTGTTCATTGGTTGTTTTGTGTTCTTGATTTTGCTGTGTTTTGTGTCTGAATAGTTTCTTAATGCACTGCCATTCTTTTGCTTTCAGTCAGTCAGATTTACAGTAAAACTAGTGTAATATTATTTCTTGGCAGAGCTATTCTTTCACCTTATAAGAGCCAGCGTTGATCTGGCGAGTGTTGCTTCATTGTACAGTTTGCTTTGCTTGTACATATTTTTCTGTTACTCTAGGCTAAAATTTACTTGATGTTGAGCAAGATGTTTTCTTCTGGCATATTGGTTCTTTCATTTTTTTTTTTATTGAAAGATTAAGTTTTTCAGTTTTGCTAGATTTTAAGACCATTTCAGTAATAATATTTTTCCTGAGTTACTATTTTGAATTCGATATTGAATGATTTTATTTGAGTTGAATTTCATTCATATTCATTTCGTAGTCCATTTTTTTCAGTTGCTTTGTTTCATTTTTAGTCAGTGCATTTACTTTATTAGGCATGAATTCATTTTCAGCATGGTTTATTTGTTCTGCTTCTTACCTCATTTTGAAGCCAGTTTTGAGGAATCCAAATGGACTGATATGGTTTATTTACATTTTCCTGCATTTTTATTTTTGTTTTATCTCTGTTTTCAGAGCTTTTATTTACTGGCTTCTGATTTGTCTTCACTGTTTCTGAGCCCTGTCACTTGTCATTGCATGTACAATCAGCTGTTCCTCAATAAACCATCATTTGTCAAAACCAGTTTCATTACTCCCTCACTATGTGGTTCACAAACAGCTACGTGTAACGATGGGTAAATGCTGGTACCCCGTCCTCTTACAACAGAACACGCATGCCTAACCAAGTAGGTCGGAATAGTGGTGACAGTGTTACACTGCTCGTGAAGTCAATTAGAAGCAGTGGAGGCGGACATGCATTTACAATGGAGGTGGTCTGCAATGTCACTGGCACTCAGTGTAGGAGGATGCTGCTTATTTATGCTGCGTTCTTGACGTACTTTCTTAATTTGCTGTTCTAATCATATTTGTCATATGGATATGAGAAACCTATTAACTCAAATAATGCTGGCATTGTTTTTCTACCCATGATGACACTTTGTTCTGTATATAAAATCATTTTTCTGCAAACTAATGTACGAGACAGGCAAACAGGATTTATAGGATTTTCAATTTGCATTTAAAGCATTGCTAACATTTTACAAAAGTTTAAAACTAGGCATGAGTTTTTTACTTTTGTATAAAATAAGTCAAGATCATTTAGAATTAATTTTCAGAAAAATTAGAAGCAGAGGTGGTGGTTGCAATAACAATGCAATAGCAAACTAATTTGATTCTTCCTATAAATGTCTATTTGTTCACAACAAAATAAAAGATGTTCTCAATGGTAGCTGCATATCTTTTGAAGACGCAACAATTTTGACAGCATCTAGTATAAGCAATGCATCTTTATCAATCTCATCTTGGGCTTTAACAGAGTTAAACAATTCATGTTCTAAGAATAAAATAATGTTTGATGATGTTAAATGTGATGATGCATGCAAAAAGGATACATGTACCAAATATTTAGAAAATTGTTCCAAATTTTTCTCTAATTCAGTGTATTTTCATAATGTTGTTTCTCATACTGGAACATCCATAGTGGGGAAAAAACATTTCATTGTTGCAAATCATGTGTAATTGCCCGTTGTTAAAATACTGGTAATAAAAATTCCTTAAAGTTCATTGATCTTGAAGAGGAAGTGCAACAGACCTATTAATCTGAGTATGTCATGTGTTTAATTCCAGAAATCTTAGCAAGATTTTGCTATATGTATGAATTCTAACACCCCTTAAAAAATACTTAATTCCACACTTTGTATTTGTATTGAAAAGAAACTGATCACTTCACTGTACAACCACTCTTTTGAAGTTGATCTTTCATTTAATCATGTTTATTCATTGATAAAATGTGTTTTCTTTCAATATATTACTTAAAGATGTCCTCACTCTACTAAACTATTTAACTAAACCATTCACAAACAGAAAAACTTTTGCCGTCAGATTTCAAATAAATTACATTTATTTTCAGGCATGTAAATATAATACCTATATTCTATGAAACAGTCTGCACATCAAAATTAAATTACTGTATGATTGTAAAAATACTCTCTTTGTTAAATCGGAACACACAGAAAAAATCATATATGTAGAGCATATGTTATTATTCATGTTTTTAAATAATTGCATGTAGGTTGCGTAAATGTTCTTCATCATTCATTCAGTGAAGATTCAATTGAACTACATGCGTAAGACAAAAACCACTTATGGTGCACAGTAACGCAATTCTGTTGTTTCACAGGGCGGTAACCAGTCAGTGATCTGGAGGTGGTGGCCGTGAGGCCCATCCACTGTTTTTACCACCTCCACTCCTTATACTAAATGACGGGTGGCAGGGCGCGGGATGGCTGATGCGGCTTCACTGGTTTGACTGGCAAAAGGTGGTGTTACCGCCTTCACTCATTGCAATCACTTTGTGCCGAACTAACTTAGCCTCACAGTATAGTTTATTCTAAGCTCATTCAAGGGTTAAAATACGTATCATGAAAGTCCATGAGAGGTTCGTCCAAAAAAAGATCCGTTAAATAATAAATTTGTCACATTGTCTTATTGAACTTACCCCTAATGCTTCACACACAATATCNTAGTCTACATTACGTTGCAATACGATTAGAAACACTTATCTATCGAAAGGATTTCATTTCGTTTTTTTTTTTAACAATATAGTTAACAGAGCAGGAGCAGTTTTATTATTCATAATCAAATCTTTATTGTCAATGTTGCTATATTATTAGATATATTAGTGAATAATTTTATTTTAACACCCATGTAGGGCTTATAATGGTTGTGTTTCAATATAATTTTAAAAGTATCGGTATCGGTTTCCAAGCATCGGAGTATCGGTATCGGCCAAAAATGGGTATCGGTATCGGCCAAAAATGGGTATCGGTATCGGCCAAAAAAATGGTATCGGTACATCACTAATTATAACCCTTGACTGACACAAATTTTATTCATGTTACCGTCATTAGACTGGCCCTGGCATCAGTGTGTCACCAGAATCGAAAAAGGAACAGAAATGCTACTCAGCAGTGAGCTTCAACGACACGTTACACTGAGAAAAAATTTTGTTACAGATTAGATTATTAGTTAGTTAAGCTTCCATAATCCGTCTCCACAACAAATGCGATCCAAAGAGGAAAAGAAGGAAGGCACCATTTAGTATGGAGTTAAGGGAACGCGGAATCTATATGCAGAAGGGGGATAGAAACAGTAAGTTGGGAAAGAAGTTCATGAAACAAGATCAAAGTCGAAGAAAGAAGTAGTAGGTGCTGAAAAACAAGACAGCAGTGAACAAAAAAAAAAGATGGTTCTTAACATAAAAAAATATTTTATTTCAACAAAAAGGCCTAAACTCTGAGCTCGGGCCCTCACATTTAAATTTTGTTACAAAACCAGCACACTTTCATGTGTCAAGTTGTCATAAAACCGGCACACCAAAGTGTGTCAACAATATACATTATTAGTCTACTGTATGTATTAAAAGTGTCATGGGCTTATACGACTCACTGAAGTGGGCCAACCATGACACACTTAACCCTTTAACGTCTGCATTTTTGTACTCATATTACGGTTATCACAACCACCGTCACTAAACTGGCGCCGGCATCAGGTAACCACTGATATCAGGATGAGAAAGGAACTGCCACTCGGCAGTGAACTCCAAAGAACACCTTAGGGAACCAATTTAACAAGAAATACAATAAATTGAGGCTATTTTCGAAAGAGGACCGTAGAGTCCACTTGGGCGGTAAAGTGTTAAGTAAGTCAATTTTATTTTGCATAAATATTTCACTTTCTTGGACTGGCCACGGATTAACCTAATATACAGACAACGTTTAGGAATTACAAGAATAATTAACAAAGGTATTAAGATTTTTTTTGAGAAGATATTGCATTCCATTCACAAAATCTAACAATTCGGTTTTCTGCAAAAATTTGCGAGCCATTTGAAGCTTGAATTTGTGATTTAGTTCTCTCAACCGCTACCGATGTGGTCAAAGGAATACTTAAATGTGTATCAAAATTCTTCTGAATAACTGTTTTAACACACTCAGATGTGTCAAAATTTCCCTGTGTGGGGGCAATTTTGATAAGAAATAAAAGCATCTTTATTGGGGCATTTGTGACAATGGAAGGATACAGGTCTTAAAAACAATATTCAAACTAAGTAAAATAGCGTCAGTAACATTCCTCAAGAAAATCCTTCGTATGGATCTCCCAATGAGCACTCGGTTTTCCGGCCATGCCGAAGTACGGTCGCAAACGTACATCTTTCACTCAGCTCCGAGAAGTGAAATGGACTCCTGACTGCAGTTGGATCTTACCTTCAAGTTTCCAAACGACTGGAAACGTGACCAAGGAGCAAGATGACAGACTTGCAATTCGACAAGATCAGGGCAAGTTGCCAGTAACGTGTCAAGCATCTCATGGCTGAGGTCGGCAGCGCTGATGAGAGACAACAAAACTTGTGTGAGTTGTTTGCCTTGTTGGCGAGTCACAGGCCCTCACAACAAATTGGATAGCAGTCAAAGATTCATTGAATTATCGTTTGAACAAAAATATAGCGAATGGCAATAGCTCCTTCGAGATAGATGTAAAAGGATTAGGATTATTACTGCAAGGATCAACAGGAGTAAGAACTACATCACAAGAGATGAAGGCCGCCTTGCGAAATGAACAACTGGCGGAAGTCTCAATTATATGAGCTGCAGTTCAATTGATTTATTTCAGAGCAAAAATTTGGATTTTTGGTAAGGGCAAGTTTATATTTATAAATTTAATTGAATTATTTGAATTTACTCATTTTTAATACATTACATGAAATATTTGTGCTTCTATAGTCTTTATTCAAGTGCTTGCAAGCGTGATCAATACGGAAATGATTACAAATAAAACCAAGATGTTTTGTTTATACGCAATTAATCTACGTTTCAGGATCATCCTAGTTTCACCGATGGAACATTCAACAAGAAACACTTCATTATGTCACCCTTGAACTGACTTATCACATTAACTCCGTACACATCTTTGACCCTGGATCCCGAAATATGTTTATGAATTTTAGTTTAAATTTGACTCTCATGAAATGTGTCGAATGATACTAGCAAATTCCACATTACAATATCACGAAAACTCGTAAATAAAGCATCAATTTGCAATTTAAAACGTACGGGCTGAAGATATTGCAAACAAAATTTTTCGTACAAGTATCCAAGAGCAGCCGAACACGAGTTGAACTAATAAAGTGACCCCATACAATGGCCCCCAGCATCTCGAGAGACGAGGCTTGAAAACCGACCAGGCCTTTTGCAATGACACCACACGTAGCAGGGATACTCACGTCAGTTATTTATCTCGGCGCGTCACCGCCACACAACTAATGCCTCTCACAGATGGTATTATTACTGCACTTGCGTGTTCTCAGCTCTGTTTCTATTCATCTCAACTTCATTGAATAACAAAATTGTGCTACATATGCTACCAACTACTCAACACTCGAGAATATTTCTTTTCCAACAATACTTTTTCAGTATTCTATTCCATAGTAAAACCCTCCACCCCCCATTAAATTTGAACTCTTCACTTCCAATGCATGTTTTCAGCTTCATCACAAAATCCACGAACCAAAGAAAACTGTCCGAAGAACAATCACTGTTGCTCGTATTCTCAGCAATTTATATGTCTTCACCTCCTCCAAGTCCATCCATTTTTGAGGGCTTGTGTGTCATCCTTTTTCCGTTGAAGGTGACACGCAATAACACATATAAAAAACAATATATTACTGAACAAAATTAACAGTAGTCGATGCAAAGAAATTGGCTACTGCTGTCCATTGACTTCAACAATTTTGACCATTCCTCCAGATTGAGTTGAAAAGTGACCGCCAAAGTAGAAATAAAAAAATACGCTTGTTAGAACTCACTTTTTGTATGTGTTCATTTCGAATGTGTGGAACATTCGGAACGTTCTTAACTTGGGCTGCAGGATGTCTTGAAGCTTTAACTTGAACTCGGCCACGTCAGAGAGCGAGAGCTCCTTCAAAGGAAGCTTCAACTTGCCCTTGATGCTGAGCTCCTTGACGCTTCTCAGGCGCAGCACCTCCAGCGACTTGCAGCACCGGAGCTCCTTGAAAAGCTGTTTGGTTGTCCCTACATTCTGTAGAAACCAGTTTGGGCAGGTTTAGTGATTGTAACATAGATTTCGTGCACAACCAAGGAGTTTAAAATGTTCTATTACGTGTCTCAGACTGTATCATGAGAATCTGTTATTTCTAACAAGAATGAACTCCTAAAGAAGAGAATCTAAAGTAACATTTCAAATTCCTTAATCCATTCCACACTTCTATGCTTTAGAGCAGCGGTCTCCCAACTACGGCCCCCAGGCAAAATCCGCCATGCCAGTGTATCAATCCAGCGCCAGCAACGCTAATGGCTTATTGTTACTAGTGTACACGGCCCATCAAAAATAACGGGATTCAATATTCACCTTGAATTAATTTCCTACATGTGGATGACAAACAAATATATCCATCCTAATGCTACCCGAGACAAGAATATTCTTGTAGTACAGGGTAGGCCAGAAGTAACCGAGCCTTTTAATTTGTTTATAGAAGGAAAACTATGAACGATAAAAGAATGAAACTTGTTTCATCTGAAACACAAACAGTTTTATGGATTATCCATTGTTTTAAATTAGATAAAATGTTTTTTATTCTTTCTGTGTGCAGACAGGAGGATTTGAGTATATAACAGGAATTAGATGTATCTAACGGAAACATTTTTGGCCGGGCATACGGTTATGAGCTAGCGTCAAATAATAGACAACATTTTATGACGATATAATAAAGAGCTAACCGCGTCTCACGCCTCAGCTGTGGACAGGTAGCACAAAAACTACGGCTATATGATCGCCGATCATAAATTTATAGGAGAGAAACCACCTCTCGTTCCTCTCCGACCTTTTGATTAACCATGGCACAACAGCCATGGCCTGAATAACCGCTCAACGTGGCCCTATCCCTTACTTGCCTATCCCCCTTTGGTCGTGCTCCTTTTGAGTCTCTTTCAGAAGAGAGTGAGAAGTCACTTAGGAACTGATCGTGAGACAGAGTGGACAGGGCGAGAGGGTAGGAAATTCAGCTGAGTGATTGACTTTGTCAGCTTTCAGGCATTGAGAGCGAGACTAGACATCAAACAGCGTGAGACTAAAGTTTGAAGGCTTGGTTTTGAGAGGTCTGGTTTCAAAATCTGTTAGCAGTCAAGCATGAGTCAAGTTGTGGGCACTAAATAACCTCATGTCTTACTCAAGTCGCGGTTGCGTTGAGATGTATTGGGTCGCATGTCAAGTCCCTCGCGCGTGCTTGCTCCCCTCCTCCGTACTTGTCTCTCACACCAGTTAAGTTTAATAATCATTTGGGATATTATTAACCAAACAACTCACACGAACTACAACAGAAACACGCGCTAAAAAAATGCACTCGGTCAGCGATACCAAATCTTGTTTACTTGAGGAAGTAGAAGCTGGATGTAGAGACTAACGTCATCCAGCTGGAAATTCCACTAAAAATCATACTAATTAAAAATGCGAGATGTAAGTCTCTGGTGGCAGCAACTTTTTTATACATATTACTCTCGTAGTATTACATCAACGTAAAAAGAAAAACACATACATACAGAGTATAATATTTAAATGACTGCAACGGCTGGTTTGACAAATTAAGGGGCTTTTGTTGTGCTTTCCATAACTTTCCTTAGCCTTTCAGGAGAGAGATGAGCTATTTCGTAATAAATGTGATTTTGAAGATCTTGAAAATTTGTTGGATTTGTCACATAAACTCGTAACTTAAGGTAGCCCTACAAGAAGTCGCATTGGGACAAATCTGAAAACAAAAAGGCCAAGGGATGTTACCACATTGTGAATGAAGAGCCTTAATTTGTCAAAACAGCTGTGGCAGTCATTCAAACGGCATTATATTCAAAACATCCATCTGATAGACCACAAAAATGTTATTTCGTCGAATAAAACAAGTTTCAACTTCCTAGCGCTCATATTTTTCCTTTTATTAACGAATCAAAAATGTCAGTCATTTCTGGCCCACCTTGTACTTGTGCACTGATGAAACTTATTTCAAAAACACGGTCATTAAGCATCCTTGTGAGCGTGGCAGAGAGACGAAAGAAGCAAACACCAAACAAATATGTGAATTAACATATGAAGGATATTATTACGTGACATGATTGTTTCTGTGACCGTTACTCCAGAAATTATACATAGATAATTGCAGGAAAATTAAAACTATTCTGGCCCTTGGAGCTTACGCAAGATATCAGTATGGCTCGAGGGCTGGAAAGTTTAGACACCGCTGCTTTATGGCAACACATATCAGCATTATAATTTCACTATATGAAGAATATAAATTTATATTTTACAGTCTAGTAATTAAATTTTAATTTCTCCAGTAGCCTCATCACTTCTCTTGATTACTGTAGAAAATAGAAAACTGAAAATAAATTTTGAATGACAAATATTATCTAATCAAAAATCGATTGAAATAAGTTCTGGAGAGCACTAGAAACCAATAATACGATGTGAGGAACATCAAAACCAGCAATGTAGCAAAAATGAGCTATTTAGCAATTATACAGTACACTCTAACACATATAGTTCACAACTGTGAGTTGTAAGCAATTATGTCTGAGCAATACGAAGTATGAGCTGAATGGCAGCAATAAGCTAAACAGAAGCTGTTGACCGTATAGAAAACACCCACATGAAGGCAGAAGGTTTTGAGCTTGAGGCAATTAGAGAAGATGACTTTGAGGCTGGTGAAGTGATGACGCTTTCTCGAGAAGCGCAGCGACAAAACTTCCAGGTTGGGAGTCAGCCGGCCTGCAACAAACAGGGTTTGGTTAGCCGTGGCTTTGCACCCAATATGTGTAAACCATTGAACACTTTAATTGAGATTGTTTAAACAACAATATAAAAAATCAACACAAACTAAATATTTACTATTCTCTCCTGTAAAAACGTTTATTACACTTATAATTTGCAGTAAGAAATCACTAACAGAAAATAATACTCAATGAAACTATAACATTTTTAAAAATAATTTCATACATGTACCAAGCAATGGAAATCGATGGAATTTTGCATCAAGTCAAACACATCCCATTAGATTCAATAAATTAGTTTGATATTAAGTACAACAAAAGAGTTTCGCACACAGGAAGACACCATTCATCATGGAATCAAGAGAATGAGGAAATTAAGCAACAAGGATTTTTCTGAAACGAAATCCCATACACATAGAAACATAAGATAGGATGGAAGAAAATGAAAAAAGACGAAATTGGACAAGAAAGTAATAGGAATTGGAAAACAGAACCGCAGTGAACCGAAAAATGACTTTATAATGAAAAATTCTCTTGCTCGTTTTTCAATTGAAAGGATGGCTTACTTAACTTTGAGCTTGAGTCTTTACATTTTCCCCCGGGATGTGAGACTTCTTTTAGATACAATAGCTGAAACTTCTAGAAGATTACAAGAGATTTTCGCCAGAAAGTTCAATGCATAAAATATCTAAAAACTGATCAAAATTCGGACTTTCGACATTAACTTTAAACTCTAACTGACGACCACAACAACCCCTTGATGACAAATAAAAATAGGCCCATAATCTGTTATTACTCAAAAGCCAGATCTCAAAATAGCTTTTTTTTTACCGGCACCAAGCATCGAAATTCTCGATTTTGTGATGCCCTTTTCCTACTCTGCCTGCCGTAAGCTTGAAAATTTCCATCCCTCAAATTCTCAGACAAGTTATAAGTAAATTAAACTAAATTAAAAACAAAAGCTAGTCCACTCATTAAACGAAATATCGTTTCTGAACTCAATTTTCTAACCTGATTATTGGGCAGCATAAACCTTTAATTATAAAGCTGCCATCAAAAATAATGACCGCGACATCCAATAGAAAATATAAGAAAATACCCAAACATCACACTGTACTTTATTTCACTTAGATGTCAGCAAGTTTTACAGGCTTAACGAAATGCAGGTTGAAAAATATGTGAACCAATTTATTTATCATGTTTAAGGCAGAGTTTGCTCATTTCTTGCTAAGTTGCATAGTATGACTTGTAGCTTATTTGACCTACAGTATTTATACTGTTGTCTATTAGAAATAAAATTTATTCCTAAGCCTTTACTGTAACATTATACAAGCTGGTGGTAAACAAATACACTTCTCAAATAACAATGTAAATGAATAAACTTTTTCACAATGAAGACCATTTTATATCTCAAGGGTTTGAGCATACCACAAAACTAACAATGAATCCCTCTCCCAAGCACTCTAGGTAAAATACAGCAAAGATACAGAAAAATACTTCAACAATCTTTATAAAAACAGGAGATACCACAAGTTCTAACAGAGGATGTTCCTTTATTGAGATGTCTCCCTGGAGATATACTCAGGACTTGACGACGCCTCATGACGAGTACAGGCGATTATCATGATGATATTGTCCCTCAACTCCATAGATTCAAAATGAAAATACTAACTGAGAAGTAAGAGTTCCATACAACACCTCGTGCTAGTGACGAGTTCACTGGAGTTGAAACAAACAAGACAATATAAAAAAGGCATAATATCAGAACAAATTCTCCTTATTTGACCACGAGTAACACAGGAAATCGTCAATGAATGTCGAAGCAACAGGTTATCAATGAGGGAGACTGGTACTGTAAAAAAAAAAAACACCAAGACATCCAGATTTCTAAACATTGATCAAGGAACATCTACTTCCCCCCTCTCTCCAAGCAAGAGGTCACACCAATGGTACATTCACCACGAGGAGTCTCCAAAACTTGGACAATCTCCCAACACAACATGTCATGCTTACTAGTGATGTACCGATGTACCGGTATCGGCAGTACCGGTCATTTTTACTGGTTTCGGTATCGGCAAAATCCGGCTGATACTTTACAATAATAAGTATTTTATCATAAAAATGAAGTTCATAAATCATGAAAGTAAAAGTATAATCAAATAAAGAGCCTATTCATACCTAGTAAATTAGTTAGCTAACTGTTGAATTACAGCATTAAATATAGCTAACTGAATTTACTACTTAGAATTCCCGATGAGTCACGTACAGTCAGTAAGTGAGAACTATGTAGCATGAATAGTTAAACACAGTAGCAACATAAAAATAATATACTTTTACAACTAAAACCTATACAGTTTGACCCAATTTCCATTTCTTAAAGTATGTGACAGGCTAACAAAAATTAAACCAATTAAATAAAGTTGAAGGTGCATTTTAAATAGAAGTTTAGTAAATTTAATATAGAAGTTGCTAAAAATTCTATTTTAATTTAGCTTGTAAATCGTCAAATATTACGAAGCTAATAATTTTATTTCAATTAAGCATGTAAATCGTCGTACATTACGGATCTTGCATTTTTCTTCTATTTTAATTAACCCTTTAACCCCCGAGAGGACACCAGTGTCCTCTTTCAAAAATACCCTCAATGTATTGAATTTTTTGTTCAATTAGTTCCTCAATGTGTTCTTTGAAGTTCACTGCCGAGTGGCAGTTCCTTTCTCATCCTGACATCGGTGACTGCCCGATGCCGGCGCCAGTTCAGTGACGGTGGTTGTGTTAACGGTAATATGAGGAAAAAATTCGGACGTTAAAGGGTTAAGATGTTTAAAAAATTCACGAACAATTTTAAAGTTGGTTGGGTGTTTGCAGATCTTTTCGGTTTCTGGGCCTATCAAATTTTAATGTTTTCTTTTCGCCAAAGTATGTATTTTGGTGTGAAAAACACGAAAATGATAATCACTTTGTGGAGAAATTATTCATTAAGTGAACCTAACCTAACCAAGGGTATAATTTCAAACACCTCACTGTTAATCATAGTGAAAACTTTGTGGACCCCGCAACAGGTGCACACAATCAAATGATTGAGAGTGTATGGCACCCTCAAAAAATAAAAAATAAACGTCAGGAAGGCACTCGCCAACAAATCATAGACTATCTGTTTGATTTTGCGTGGCGAAAACGTACGAGAAATCGCAGTTTTCCACAAAATATCAATGGATTTGAGCTTAATAAATAATTTCTCCACAAAATGGTTATCATTTTCGTGTTTTTCATACCAAAATACATCCTTCAGCGAAAAAAAACAATTATCATTCAATAGGCCCCAAAACCGAAAAGAGCTGTTTGCTTCTTCTGCACATTGTGTGCTAGTACATCCGTATACTACTTGCATTCACGCTGCTATTTCTGAGACTAAATGCTACATTATATTACTAGTTTACGCCTGTAGATAGAGAAAATTATCATTTATAATTAAATTCAGTCGGATAATAACTTCAGTTGGCAAATAAAGATTGCTAAACAGTGAATACTTATTTGTTCATACATGCTGATTACGGTATCATACGACATTAAAGCGGAAAGATGACGCAATCAAAAAGCTTTGGGGGAAACGAATCAAACTATCACACTGGACTGCAGTGTTGCCAACTTAGCAGTAAAGTACGAATCTATCCCCTAGCAGGAAAAATAGCATTAAATGCAAAATCTAGCATTTTACAGGGCGATTATACCATTATATTAAATTTAGTCATTTTCAATTGCTTTCTAGCATCTATTTGTTGACTCATGGTAACTCAACGACTCGTCAAAGTTTCGTTCAAACCTCGGTCGATTATTTTGGTCCACTTTTAAAACCAGTTGGTATTATAGCTAGTCTACATTACGTTGCAATACGATTAGGAACCTTATCTATGGAATAGATTTCATTTCGTTATTTTTTCTCAACAATATAGTTAACAGAACAAGAGCAGTTTTATTATTCCTAAACGAAAACTTTATGGTCAATATGGTTATATTTTTAGATATATTAGTAAATAATTTTATTATAACACCCATGTAGGGCTTATAATGTTTTTTTTTTTAATATAATCGTTAAAAATATCAGTATCAGTTGTAGTATTGGTATTTCCTAGTATCAGAGTATCGGTTTTGGCCAAAAAATTGGTATCGGTACATCACGAATACTCACCAACGGCCGCTACGACATTAATGTCAATGTAGCACCGGTTCTCATCAAGATGAAGTGTGGTGAGGTGATCTCCATTCAAGATCAGCATCTTGTACATGATTAACTTGTACTTTCGTGGCCGGCCCTTCACAGCAGATTCGTCAGATACATTTTTGGCTAACCTGAAAATGTAAAACACAAGGAATAGTGCTGGAATTTGGCGTTGCATTTGATGCACTATGCATATTCTACATTTGACGAACCAATTTCTCCAGTCAGAGAACATTTTAGGACCCAATCAGAAAATGCCTTTGACAGAAGAAATAAAATTTGATTGGCCATAAAATGAACAATCAAGTCTTTGCTATCTTCAATGATATAAAAATTGTTGGAATAAAAATCCAGAACAATTCGAGAACAAGACAAAACAGGCCTAACAAAATATACTCCAACAAAGGCTAACCTCGGCCAAACTTCAAGATTCCACAGATTACAGTAAAAAAGATCTTCAGTGAAGAGGACCTTGGTAGGAAATATACTGAGGCCCAAGGTTTCACAACTTCCAGGTCCTCTGCTGCAACCAAAGCAAAGGTAATTTGTATTAGAATAACCACAAAATATTCGTAAGAATTATAACAATAGTCTTAACACGGAGAAGAAGCAACATGCTAGGTTATCTATGTATTGGATGTAGACGCATCAAATCATGAGTGATCGTGGCTTTGACCCAATCGTAGCATTACATGTTAACCAGCAATATTATTTCATCATATTAGTTTGTATAAGACTCCCCATTCAAAATAAATACTATCTTAAGAGAGCAAAGAGAAGAGACGATTTAGAATAGACGGAAGACGACTGGGAACCTATGCACACGGTATATTTTCACCCAGGATATCATGCAAAAGAGGAAAAAAACGAAAAAGAGAAAAGAAGACATGAAAACTAAAAGAACCTAAGGAGTGGGCACACAAAAGAAGTCTCAAAGTTTTATCTATAGCTGAGGTGTCAGTACCACTACTGGGGACGCCAGTCACTAGGGCTGTGGATAAATTAACCTAAATAACCTAAACCAATAGCCTATCCTATGCCCTCTGAAGGGTAAAGCAGCAATAATGTGAACTTGAAGACAACTGCCAGCACAGATGTGCTGTAACAGAACCCTTCCATCAGAAGTTCATTTAACTGGGGAGCAACACTACCATATTTAGATCTTGAATTTGCATGGATTGATTACCTCTGTTAGAAAACGTATGTTTAAGATGATATAATGTGAAGGAGAGAATTGGCATCACGTGTGATTTTCACACCAGTTAAGAATGTGAATCCTTTAACTTCTGACAGTTTGTGCTTTCACACTAAGCCACACATTAGGGGTCAATATCGCAGTTTAGGAATCCTGTGTATCAAAAAACATTGAACACTAAGAATGCCCCAGTTTAAAATGCAGCACTTTAGGAGCACTCACTGCCCTAAAAGCCCCGACCTTGGAACCACCGCTGTCTTCAGGGAGGGAAGGAAAGGCAGAAACGTTTCGAGTAGTTTACTGGGGGTCCGAGCTTGCTAGTCCGGTGCTATCGGCAGAAAAAGCTCTCAATTTGCGATTGCTCAGACAGCTCGGCTCGGATTGCTCGACTCACGGACGTACGGAGGGAGCCACATACCTCCCCTATACGGAAAAACTATCAGCCAAAAAAAGATAAAAGCAAAGGTTTTAGATTTGATTAAATTAAAAAAACCAATAACGCAGATAGCACCGTCCACCACAAATCCACTTGATCTAGGATATCTAGGGTTCCTGAACCAAGGCCGGGGATACGACTTGTGTCCCGGGAAACGGTGGCTACGGTAATTTGAGCCATAAATAACCTCACTATCCTGAATGTGTGTGCACGTGCACATAAGCCCCCTTCACCCCATGTGCCTCTTTACCTATATAAGCGCCAGCCACTCAGCCATAGGCGTTAATCGGTCCGCGCACTCTGTATCTGTATCATCACCAGCCCGCCTCCGCTCGTTCCAAGTAAACGTAAACCGAAAAGTGCGTTTATCTAATCCTCCAAGCAGACTACCCCCTAGCGCAACGTTTGGGCGTGATAGCCCTAAAAACTTCTCGCAGGTTTATGGTTGGCTGTAGATATTCAGCAGTTTTTAAATGTCATTCTGAGTTCTAACACGAACCTGTTTCAACTTCAAACATTGGCAGAATTTTTGCTCAACTGACCAAATTGCTGATCAACATAATCTATTATCTTGGCTCTTGAATACTCTAGCCAGTGCACTAGTCTCTGCTTGTAAACCTACAAAATAAAAGTTTTTAGTTAGCCCCAAATATCTGACAACCCTGCGTAGGGTGTAATGTCTATGTCACTGGCAGCATAGTTACGTGCTGTTGTTGGTTTCTCGCGATTTTCACGTATCAGTGCTGTTATTGTTTGGTCTAGCAGATTATTAGGTTAGTTTAAGCCTCCCTAACCACAAAAAGGGGACCCAAAAGAAGGGCAAAGACACTATTTGGTCTGGACTTGAGAGAACTGGTAATCCATGCGCAACGTGTTGCCACATAAGATCCCCAGTGCAAAGAAGCAGCAAGTTAGGAAGGAAGTTCATGAAACAAGACTAAAGTTGAAAAAGTAATGGTTTAAAAATAGGATACCAGTAAACCAAATAATAGGATTCACAAAACAATTGTTTCAATAATACAAGTGCCTACTCATCCCTTAGCTCATGACTTCACACATTTTCTATCTGGGGTTTGCTCTGGTTTGATATTTTTCAATGTTATTCTGCACGAGTGCCCTTCAATTTCATCACCTACCCTCTCCAACTTGGTTACTTCCATGCACTTCATTAAAATAATCAAGACTACTATCATTAATACAAATATAAGTAAAAGCAGTTAAGGTTTACACTTCTCATCTAAAAAGATGAGATTTTATGCAGATAAATTTATTATGATTACAAGTGGCTGGAAAATTAGTGCCCCTGTATAACGGAACTGTAAGGCATAAGCTCAAGATAATAACAGCATTAGCGCAACACCAACACCAAGGTAGCCGAGGGCCACTCACTTAGTGCTGTCAGGGATGGCCGGCATCACAGGGCGCCACATGCAGTCGTCAGCGTTGAGGTCAACAGTGCTCTGTCCGCCCACCATGGTGTGGATGAGCGCCTGCCACCGGCGACACACTGGACAATAACGAGAGAGGTGAGAAGCAGAGCTGTTAGTGGAACACAGCAAATCATTGACCTGATTAACGATGATGAGTATTGGAGTGTCTCCAGTTTGTCAGTAATGACCTCAGCTAATTACAACAATTTCAACACTACTAGCTAAGACTTAGTAACTTGTAATGGTTATCATACTAGGATTTGCACTGGTCAATATTGATATCATCCTACGCAATTGAATTTAATCAAATAGAAGCCCAAGTCATAAAATCTAAAGGTTGCACCCAAATTGACCGTAGTGAAATAAGTGCAGCATTAGTGTCATTAGCTGAAATCAAATTCAAGCCAAATTCGATGGCAAGTTAACAAAAGTTTTCATTATGATGTTGAATGATGTTAAGATTTAATGTCTTGAATTGCTGAAATTAATTTTACCATTCAATCAATCAATCTAGCAAACTTCTGAAAGCCACAAAATAATCTTAAATACAAACAATGGAAAAACAAACCCTAACTAAAGTAAAATTTTTTAAACTGTTCTTTATCTACTGACGGTTACTTCAGCACCAAGTTGGCGTGCTGCTGACACTTTAGAGAGTGAGAAGAGATTTTGAAGTAATTTTACCATTCAAATGGAACACAGGGATAATTAGCTACACTAGGGGTCAGTGGTAGCACTTTGTAGACTGCATTTTCTGATATAAAAACTATTTCATTACCATTAGCCAATAAAGTATTTGGTGGCACAGAATTAGCGAATAATATTTTGCAACAATTTTTCTAGCTTAAAAATGGCTCTTTGTGTTGTTACATTTGTTTGATGGATTGAGGCTGAAACTTAGTTCACAAAGCACAATTTAAAATTATTTTTTGATACTGGAAAAAATATTGTCATTCAACCAACTGCTACACATTTTCAGAATTTAAAGCTTGAACTGAGCAAGAACATTACAAGCAAGGGTGAAATTGCCAGGCTATGAGCATCTAAAATTCAATTAGCGGTGATGACTTTTTGCTGACATTTCTTCTCTGACAGTACTGAAGTTCTGGTAGATAAAGGGCAAGAATTGACAAGGTTTGGTAGAGGTTGCTTCCATGAAATTGAAGCATTAAAAGAACATATTTCATAATGATCAATTAATTTAAATTTTGAAAGCTTATTTGAAATGAATTGGTTTTGAAAATTCTAATTTCATGTTTTCAAGTTTGATAACAGAAATAGGTTTATGGTTCAATATCAGAATCAATTTAGACTTGATAAATAATTCATACAGAAATGTTATTTCTATTCTCCTCATGTACTCAGTGTTCTGGGGTCAAAAATTCTTAGTTCCAGAAGGTAATGCCACTTAATATCAAGAATCCCAACCTGCTTCAATGCACAGCTTCTCTTTTAAATCCAAGTAGCCCAGAATATGCATCAAGACATCATCATTGAGACAATGAATGGAAGGCTTCTCCACACACGCTGGGCTAAGATCGAAGTCTTCCTCAGACAAGGTGGGGATCTTGTAGGACTTGTGGCTGGGCACTGACTTGTCTTGGTCATAAGCTTCTTTACAGACCAATGTTCTACCCTTGAGCTTAATGCTCGATGCTTGCTTTGTTCCTCCATCACCAAGGATGCTGCAAGAAAAGAACGCTGACATATTATAGTAAAATTAAACGCACCAAACTAGATAACAAATATTACATTATCAAGTTTATGTGAAGGTGAACAAAGTAACCTCTGCATGGGCTTTACAACATAATCCACATTGCAAATAAAAGAGGGCATGACTACAGTATTGCAAAACTAAACTTATGAACATTTATTAACTTGATATGTAACATACTATAAAGCTACAAGTAACAAAATTAATTTGGCTTCCAATAAATAATTTTCAATTATATGAACAAAAACACATTTTAAAAAGTTATAAATATGGCACAGAAGGGTTTCACTTCAGATACCACACTGCCCAAGATGAAATTTCTTTATTTTTGATACACAACACACATTTTTGTATGTGAAGTGCATAATTACCCATGCCTGTGTAAACATGATACACCACTCAATGAATCTCTAGTTTCAACACAAGAGGATGTGCAAAAAAAACATAATTGACTTTAATTAATACATAATGTACTCACTAGTTAGTTTCTTTCCAAGTACGAGGTTGAACATGAGCAACATTGGATCTCCTATTGTTGAGAAGCACCTCCAAAGTGACACGGTCATCTGGTACTTGCAGTACTTTAGCAACATCTGATTGACTTGCCTGCAAGAAAAAATAAATGCACTCATTCATTAATTTTGATCAAGGAACTATAGAATGCATAGTCAGATGTGGACACCCATATCTATTTTAAGGAGGGCATCCTCCTTATGGACCTTTTTTTATTATTGAACCTAGAGCAATGAAATTTGGTATATTGATAGGAAATGCAATTAGGAATCGTTTGTCTTCTTTGAAAAAAATGCAATTTTCGTTATAGAAAATAAAATATTCATAGAAAACGGAATTTGAGGGGAGAGGGGGGGGTTCAAAATGTTTTTCCTCAGATAGTTTTTGAGCTACAGTGATGATTTTGATATCATTGGATGCGGAAAGACATGGACATTCCAAAAACATAAATGTTTTTTCCCAATTTTTCAGTTTTAAATGAAAAAATTTAAAATTTAAGGAGCAACTTTTTTTTCAACAAAATGCGGATTTGTGACTTTATAACTTATGGAAAAAAGTTAATTTTGAAAAACAATTTAAGTTTTTGGAAAGACCTTGTCTTTTCGTATCCAATGACATCAAAATCATCACTGTAGCTCAAAAACTGTAGGAGAAGAAGCATTTGGAAACCCCAACATCCGGGGTTTTCAGGATAGGCAAAAAAATGATATGTAAACATATATAAATAACATTTTTTATTTATCTTTGTTTCAGGTTAGAACCCTGAAATCATTATACAGTAATAGATAGACATAGAAGATGACATAGCAACGTCGTGCCGTGAAGAAAGTGCCAAGGGGGAGGTGTAACATGATAAAATACCACTTCCCCCTCCCCTCCCCCCAATTCTTCAAACCCCCGTAGCGGGCGAACGAGTGAACGTACGAGTCATGTTTTCACAGGATGTACCTGACTTACACTTACACTTCCTATAGCAGCAACAATCCCTGTTTCTCAAATGGTCTCAAAATCCTGGATTCCTATGGAGGACGCTGTCCTTAACACTTTGACTGCGAAGTGCACCACCGGTGGTGCACAGAGGTGATTTTCATAATGCTGCTGACCAACCAGTAGTCACAAACTCAATTTTCATACATACTCAATCAAGGCTAAATGAAGGCACAATCCAGTTCATGTTTGAAATTTTCAAAATAGTTTACTACAATTGGCTTCAAATATAAGTTTGGTGCTGAACTTAATATTTAGTTGCCACAGTCAAAGTGTTAAATTCATAAATTTTTAGGAAATGAAAATAAAGATAAAAACAGACAGAGTTCCCACACGTTGGTAGATAACTCCCGGGCATGAGGAAAATATGTGGATAGTTAAGATCCAACTTATTTCAATTGCACCAGCATCATCTACAAATTGCAAAGGTTGGTCTGAGCTCTTGAGGGACGTAGCAAATGCTCCTTTGTAGTAGTGTAATTATTTACATATTTATTTATATTTACATCCAGAGAGTGACGGCACAACCCTGACAGAAATAAAATGAGCATTTAAACACGATAATGCCTGAAAGACTGAATTTCCAAATAGAATATCAATAAAATAGAAACAATATTTGTAATCATCACAAAATTAATACAAGAGCCTACAAAAGGTTAGAACTTTTGGATGCATATACTCACCAATTTAGGTATGTTAGAAACATAGATAGTCGGTGGTTCCATATCAAAAGTAACATCTTCATAGTTACCAGCCAGTCCAAGCCTTATCCGGCCTGCCCAAATTAGGCCTTTATACAATGCAATTCAAGAGATAAAAAATATATTTTAATTTTAATCTAGTACCTGTATATGACACTTATTGACAAGTAATATTCATTTAACACATTACAACAAATGAAAAGTTGTTTTATTATGCATTATAATGCATTTTATACCACCACAAAGTCATTATTTTAGTTAACCAGTTTCAACTTTGATTGTATTTCATAAAATCAGCTCTTTTGATCAGTTTAAAGATTAGACGTTTGTTTAAGCCTCCCTAACAGTAACAAAGGCATTCCAAAGAAAGGAAGGAGGAAGGCATAATTTAGAATGGACTTGAAGGAATGCAGAACCTATGCCCGAGCTGAGAGTTAGGTAGGTCTTCTTTTTCTTATGTCAAGGACCGTTGTAATGGGGCAATCCACCACCAGTCTACTAAATGGTGTATGAGAATGAGATGGTGCAATCTGCCTGTCATCCTAACCCTCGTTTCTTTTGGTGTGCTTCAGAATAAAACCATTAATGTTTACTGGTAAAGACCAAATTCTCAACTGCAGCATTATATTATACAGGTGAATTGTTCATAGCAGCATCATCCCGCAAGGGGAAGAATAATAGGCATAATAATCTGCTGCGCATAATAAATAGTAACTTCCAATGATATTACAAGCAATAAAGTACATAGTTTCTCAATTTTACCTAACACACAATATCATTTACAAATAAATATTTCCATAAACATATACATTCTTTCATTTTGATCCCCTAACCTGCCTATTATTCTTACCCTTGCTGGATGATGCCACTATGAACAATTTGCCTGTATAATATGATGCTGCACTTCAGAATTTGGTCTTTACCAGTAAACCATGCCCTCACATTTTCTCCTAGGAGTGCTAATTTTCATGGATACAACAGCTGTATCCCCAGAAGATTTTTAACATAAGTCTCCACTAACACAAGCCAATATCAAATGTTACCCAACATACTTATGATGCATACAAGCTGATCCATGTGATCTCATAGTTAGGGTATTATTTCAGAACAACACACTAATAGATTTTCAAATTTTGTTGCTCCTACAATGGTAATGACATCCAAACCAGCACAGACACCAAGGGCAAACTCTCTCACACACACACACATATCTTCTCACATTACAAAAAACACATACACACACATACTCTCGCACACGGACACACACACACCTTCCCACACACACACATTTACACAAACACGCACACACACACACACACACAAACACAAATATATACACGCACATGCACATCTCGTGCACACTTTTCAAATCACCACAAAACAGCAGCAACGCAATGAGACGCACCATCATCTCAAATACCAGAGCAATAAATACATATTTATTCAATGCCATATACCTGAATTTCTATATTCTCGTTTCAAACACCACAAGGATTTCATTTAGCAATAGCAATATTAACCGTTATTTCAACATTGTATTTCACTTAAAGCTCTTTGTTGAACTTTGAAGGCCACGAGCATTTCATTTATGAAAAGCAATATCATTCACCAATATACAACCTGCAAACAAAATTTATTCATTCACCAATACCATCTGAAAGCAACTGAAACCTAGCCTAACCTTGTCACCAACAAAGTGGTGAGGAATCATTATGCCAACCCATTTCCATGTGAAACACAACCAAACCGAAACGATCGTACCCTCATTTATGGTATTACATTACACTGTCACACCCTGTCCTAACACAATCAAAAGTAATATAACGTACATCACCCAACCTCACCTAAGGTAAGGTCACCTAACCTCAACTAACGTAACATTATATAAACTAACCTAAGCAAACCTAACTTCACGTAACTTACTCTAACGTAACTAAAGTTAACATATCCTGCACTTAAATACGGTGAACGAACTTACTCGACGTACTTTAAACCCACCTCCATACAACTCAACTACATTAATCCAGGGTGCCCTGTCCTGTTCTACTTTAGAAATTTCGGTCCCAGATATTTGACCCGATTCGATTCTAACGCCTTTGCCCTAATTCTTCACGAATTCCCAACCTTTATGAACGCTAACGTTCTTCCATCCAACTGACGACCACTCACTATCCTAACATTTACCGCGGCAAAACGTTCCATAACTATTTCCGCAGCGAAGACGTTCAGGTTGCAATGTTTTTTCGTTCAATTATGAATTAGGTTCTGGTTAAACACGTTCAAAACCTTTTCTCAAGAAAAATTTTGATAAAACACATAAATTTCGATTTATTCATAGCTTTACATATCACTACGCTTTTCCTCAGTTTTGAAAATGACAACTTCACTTCGTTTTAGTAAACACTTCATGAAATCCAACCTTAAAGAGTCAATAGAAATTCGTTTTCACGAATAAATTACGTCAAAGGGATGTACATTGGAAAACATTACATCAAATCTTGTTAATTTTGCGAAAGGCTCGTTTACAATACTCAAACCTACTGCAGTCTAGATCTTGACTGTCAAAACNCAAATTTTGATGGTTTGTACATATTGCAAAGTTCTACAACATATAAAATCACCGACAGATAAAATGTTTCAAGTTTGGTTTTTACGAGCGTTTTAATTTTTTTCGAAAATTTTTAAATTTCGTTCAAACCAAAAATCTGGGAAAACGGTGCATCTGCCAGGAAAAGTTATTTAACACTTTTTGCTTGTTATGAAATGGAGATTTCAAAAGTTTTTTTTTATAATGATCCCATGAATAGTTTTCGAGATATGAAAAATGAGTCGTTTTTTGCCTCCTAAAGCCCCTTTCTTGACCCTTCAGGGCTTTGGAAAACACTGTACTAAAGCACCTCGATGAGATCTTTCCATTGATACCAATTTCAAGGATATAGGCCTTCAAGTTTTTGAGAAAAGTTGAAAAAACCTCGAAATTGTACTGATTTTAACGGAAAATGAGGGTGTGAAATGTTCTTTCAATGTCCGTAGAGTTAATAAATGAATTATTGCCCTATAAATGTCTCGAAGGTTTTCCACATCATGAGTTACTTAATCGAGATCTTAAATGACTCATTCAGGCCTTAAATTAAGGTTGCTTGACTTTTAAAAGATGTAGAAGGATGTCGAACATCAAGACGCTGATGTTGTGATGTTTTCGAGACTGATGCGATGTATTTGGGGTAGTTTGAAATTTTCAAAGTTTTGCTCCTTCTTTTCCCATTTGAAGCCCTGTGGCGAATTTTTCAAAGGCGTACAGTGTTTTTAGAGTTGATAAAAATTTATTTTTACTCACAAGTCACCCGTATAACTCGCTGTTTTCGCCTTGAAATTTGCATAACTTGTAGTCATGACGCGTAATTCGCCCATTTAAAGTGTTTATATTGCTTTCACAGGAAACTTGATAGAGAAGGAATGTCTTTTAAAGGACTGATTTACCTTATGGTAGAATTGAAACATTTCCAACAGGTTTGGTAAAAGGAGAATAAAATTTCGGGTACTTGGTCCATTTTCAGATCATTTTCGACGTATTTTCGCTGACATGGTCATTTTCAATAGCAATATCTCAATGAGGTTTCGAATTAGAGACCCGATTCTTAAGCCATTTTCAGTAGTTGTACTATTGATCAGGTTGAAGCAATAGAACAGGCCATAAATTGGAAACCAGCTGTTGTGTAAAGGCGTAAACATTGGATTTGGTTCGTTTTGGACATGAATAAATGTACAAACGTTCGAGGTGCCGAATTCAGTTCAACTTTATTTATCTTGGTTTCAGTGTGAGATGTCAACATTCTACCAGAATGTTAGCAATAAATAGTTTATCATACTGATCACGCTTAATGTGTCACCAGTATCGAAGTTACTTCAGGATATGACCTGAAATATGACAAGTTCGTATACTTTAGACACCAAAAGCTCTCGCATGTATTGTCTCAATTTTAGTTTTTGATGACAATTTTCTGCTAACTCTCTAATATTAAATGTTGAAAATTGATGTCCAACAATTATCGTTTATAACTAAAACAAGACGCATTCCTCAAAACTTCGTAAATCAAAAGAAATTCCAAGTTATTGAACTTCAAATTCGTCATTTCTAGAAATGTAACTGGCAAGTTGTTTATTTTCGGCACAGCTTTTTGTTCCTATTTGTGTTGTGATTTCAAGGAATTATTTTGCCGTTGGAAATAGAAAATTGAAATAGGTTTAAGATGACGTACTGGACTTTTCACTGCGTAGCTTAAAACAGCTCGTACGGGGGAACGAATCTTTCGTTATTTTTGGCCTGAAACTCGACGAAAATGATTCCTGTGGGCAAATGCTTTGATCGAAGGAATGATTTTCTAAGGAGGGTAGTTTGCGTTCAAATTTCTCTCATTAATATCTATGATTGGGAAAGAAAATTTCATGATTTTTAGGACAAAAAACTTGAGAAGGTTACACGAAAAATTCGTGCCAAAAAATAATGATAAAAACTCGTTGTTTGAAGGCCTCAAAATCGTTCATCTGGAATGTGTGAGTTTCAGGAAATCTCAATTTGAGTACATTTTAAGGCTCTAACTGATGGGTAACATTTGGTGAATGTGTGTGTCCCCGATTGCGAATACATTTTGTAGTGGTTATACGTGTTTCAATGATGTTATTGACGGAATTTCAAATGGTGTAACTTTAATGTTTTGAACAATTTCTACATTTTCCTTCAGCCTTCATAAAGGTTTCTATATTTCGATCCATAATAGAAGTATGGGAATAGAAAGAGGTGGAAATTGGTCATGTTCATGAAATATTTCACTTTGGGGAAAAGTAATGTCTAATGGTAACGGTACTCGCAGTGGTACAGTGGTTAAGGGATCGGCCTTGCATGTTGGAGACGAGGGTTCGTATCCCGGCGCTGGCGCGGCGATTTTCCCCGTTGGGTATTAGGGAAAGCTCAAGCACAATACCCCACTCGACCCAGGTGTCGGAAATGGGTACCGGCTTTACGCGGGAACCGTCATGGTGTCCTATATATAGTGTTATTTATAAGACATTTGAAAAACCAATGCTCAAGATCATTTGCATCAGGCTTGATTGGAAATAAAGCATCCTAAGATGCCGATGTTTCTTTGTTTTGGTAAATTGCACTGATTCGAACCTATAGCCGCTGATGTTAACAGAAGCATTCGTTTTAGAAATGGGAGAAATATGTTCGGATGAAATATTTTCTTAATCAATGTGCAATTGCAAAGTTAAATTTGTGATAAAGAAGAGATGAATTTCATGATACTGATACTTTCTTAGATTTTTGTGAAGGGGACAGTAGACCCAAAATTATAAAGGAATGCGAAATGCTCATGAAATTTGTTGAAGGTTTCTAAGTGATTGTGAGTGAATGAGTTTTTTCTTGGCAGTTACTGACTTCAAGGCGAAAACGCTTGCGCTCGGCGAGAGCTTC
>JACJUY010004121.1:11324-75769 GCA_014220935.1 Platorchestia sp. MABIK | reverse complement strand
ATTCATTTTATTTAGTAAATAAAATCTTCAATAGAAATACCGCTAGAAAAAAGCTAGAAACTTTAAAAAAAAACGCTAGATTTCCCGCTAGCCGCTAGATGTCATTTTCATACCGCTAGATGCATTATAAAACCGCTAGATCTAGCGGGAAAACCGCTAGATTGGCAACACTGTGAATAGCGCGATGAAGACAAGCATCGTCCGCACTGCCGTTGAGTTGGTCATTGCGTCTGAAACGAGAGCAAATGGGCGGGGTTTGAGCCTCTCTTCACTGCTCACGCGCGCACTCAGTGATCGTGTAAACAGGCCTTTAGACTGCCCGTTGCCCACCCGTCTTGAGGAACCGCGGGAGCGTCTCCACCTTAGGGGACAAACGTGTTACGACAGCCGTTAATTGTTAATAAGTGAAATGCCCACGATAGTGATAAACATTAATTAGGATCCCCCATTCTATCCATAGAAATTAATAATATCCTATTTGATTAAGTTCAAATACAAGAAGCACATTTTGATAAAGGAAATAGAAAGAGGTATCTGATAATTCGAAGTTGTAGACCCTCTGCAGCGTCGTGGTGGTGATGTGAAGAGGGAAGCTGGTGGTGATGGTGAAGCGTCGCGTCAGCTGGTGTCGTCTGGTTGTAGAAGATGTTGTAGGTGATGTTTCGTGAAATGGCACGAGAGGCAGATTGTGGAGTTGTTTCGAAGTTGTACTTATCCGCGAGAATATATCTTTTAGAGCGGTTCTTTTCAAGGAGATGAAAGTCGTTGGCCAGACGTAGCATTCCAGTATTCCTCGTAGCGATTCCTTCATAATTGTAGATGTAGGGCGGTTATGTCGTGAGAATATAACAGGGCTGGAGCAGGACTCCTGAGGGAACACTACCTCCGCTCCCAAGGCAAGGGTAGAAATATTTCGGTGCGCTCCTCAAATTTTGACCACGAAAACTGAAGTGAACTAAATTATGCATCAAAGAACAAAGGTAAGATTTGCTACAAAAAATATAGTGATGGAAGCTGTGCGATCGTTTTCATTATGTGCTGTGAATTGCGGCGTTAGGATGTGAGCTGCAAATGTGAATAAAAACAGTCGAAAATAGTACAACACCTATAAAATGAGGGAGAGGCAGCCAAGAAGAAAGGGCAAATTCCAGAAAGAGAGGGGGAAACAGCCAAAAAATAAAAGACCAAAGCCTTAAAAAAGAGGGTAACTGCCAGAAAGAGGGGCAGGCAACATCCAAAAAAGAGAGGGCAACTGTCAGAAAGAGAGAGGGCAACAGCCAAAAAAGAGATGACCAAAGCCATAAGAGAGGGTAACTGCCAGAAAGAGAGGACAACTGCCAGAAAGAGAGGGGGGCAACAGCCAAAAAAGAGCGGACAAAAGCCTAAAAGAGAGGGGAGCAGCAGTGAGAGAGAGAGCAGCAGCGGCAGCCACCCGAGGGGCTGGCGGCCGCGACCGCGCCAGTGTTCTCGGTATGGCTGGCGCGATAGGCAGGCTCGAGCAGCCGGTCGGTGTGACGCTCCCGCCGCCCTGTTGACGGGCAGCCACCCGTCAGGGGGCGACTCCGCCACACCAACACACCCGGCGATTGTGGCGTTGGTGCAGCAGCTGGTTGTGCTCAACGCCTGACGACACCAACACTTCCAACTCCTGCAGCAGCAGCCACACCAGCAGTCTCAACCGAGTCCAACAAAGAGAACTAGTTCCAGCGCAAGCTCATCTTCATGATAATACGCTTCAGTCTGTTTCACAGCACAGTAATCCATTGCAGCTACAAGCAGCCACACTCGAACAACAACACGTGACAGACCTGCAGCAGAGTTCGCAACATCACAGCAACGCGCCTGGTTCATCTTCCAAGGCTTCGAGTGGGATGACGTCACAAGAATTACAGTCTGGTCAAACTTTACCGAATATAGCAAGCATGTCTTCAACCGCAGCATCTACCAGCTCCTTGCACCATCATAACCAAGGGACTCCAAGTTCACAAACGGCTCACTGCTTTGTTAAGAAAACCTTCCACAAACCCGTGTATTGCCACCATTGTACTGATCTCCTGTGGGGAATTATCGGCCAAGGATACACTTGTGAAGGTTTGTTTCCGTTTCAAATGAAATTCATTCCTGGTAGTGAAAATCTTAGCTCAAGGTGTGCTCTTGAAGTTCAGTGACGATGGAAGTGCTAAATGGTAGGTCAGCTTTAGGAGGAACTCAGGTGAGTAGATCCCCTAAGATTCGGCGATATGCAACCCCCAAGTGTGGGCTTCTTTTGTGTGTGCATGACACTCAGCCCGGAAATGGTCACAGTTCAATAAGGGACTTTATTCTGTTCAAATGAGCTCGCAATTTGCCGCGTAAGTCACCAGCCACCGGTGTGGCTCCCGAGATCACCAGAGCTCGGCCGGCCGTAGATCCACATACGCCACAGGCACATAGGCTTCATTGGGGGCAACCTGCTGCTCTTTAAGTAAACTGGGACCCGCAATAAGCTAGTATGCTTAGCTATTGGTCTATTTTTCCTCTCACATCCAAATTAAAACGTCTTCTCTACATGTAGTTAGACTGTGACTCATTTTGTGTCCCCTGACCATCCACAGTTTCAAGCTTCTCATTGAATCAAGTTTTCGGTAATACTTAAATGTAAAGAACTTTTATATTCTCATTGCGTATTTAGAATTTTGCAGCATAGTCTGCATGACATGCGTATTCTGCCCACCCATGTTTGTGATGTTAAACGTGGGTCGTACTCCGAAACTTTTCTCGCTGGTCTTCTTACTTTCATTCGGTATCGAACTTTGCAGCCTGGTAAGACGTAAACACTGGCTTTGAGGTAATGCTGAATGGGTACTAATATCATTTAAATAAGAGTAGTGTCACATTTTGTTCCGTACTCGCGCTTCTTATCACGATGTATTTGTCTACATTTCTTCACACGCCTTCTAAACTCTTATTTTAGTTTTTCTTTTTATATAAACTTCATTTCTCGACCTCGTGCTGCTGTTTCTCCTGCGGGTTTTTACACTCTGACAGTGAAATAGCATTTCATGTTTGCTTCCTTCAGGAAAATCTTGAATTAACTTCTACATCTCGCTTCATTCGAACGCATAAAATTGCATTCTCGACGCTTGATTCGATGATTGGCTGATTATATATCGAAGATAGCTTTCAATACCTGAGTTAGATATTGCGTGAACTGCAAGTGGGAGAGAAGTTACTCGTAACAGAGCAATAACTTCTCGAAAATGATTCTCCTGACCGTGAGGTAAATGCAGACAAATTACTGCTTTGCTGTTGGAGAGACTGTGGAGTAATCAGCTACCTTTGTTTTATTACTCCCTCATCGACAACAAGTACCCTCCAGTTTTTGTAGCACCCAATTAGACATTCGGTTCATGAAAGAGCTCTGTGGATCTTTCAGTCCAAGTACTTTCTTTTTTTATCCTTTTTGGTTGACTGCCCCTGCCTTAAATGTAATTTTTATGACATATCTTGGTAATTTACCTGTTTCTCGTAACGCTGCAACTGCGGCGCACTTAATGAATAAGTTGACTTTTTTCGACGCCCTCGATCTTGATGGCTTCCACAAGTTTTTGATGAGACGGTGCGTGTGGAGAATGAAGATTTATCCACAGCGAAAAAGTGTCTGCTTATTTCTTTTACGTGGTTTTCAAATGATTACATGACTTTATTTTCCACTAAGCGAACTCTACAAAAACATACTCGATTTTCTAGTTACTAAGAATAACGTCGTCGCTCTCGAATGATAGTCTTAATAGTTACGAGTAATACCCTCGTTTGCCGGGGGCACATAGTGTCTGTGTTCTGGGGCGTGCGGTGTGTAAATGTTTACCTCCCGCTTTGGGGCCTGTCGTGAAGTTGTGGCGGGCAACTACCATAATATATCCCAACTGACTGCTAGGGAAGGACTTCTGCACGATGAGGGTGTGCCAACAGTAAATTGTGTAACCGGTACTCCCTTATTTGAGCCAGGTTGGCGTTATGAGGGGAGATATCGTCGTTGTACTGACGCAGACGCTTTGTTCTTCACAACACTGTTGTTACTGATTGTATGAAGCCATTTAAAGCTTCACGTTTCCGCTCAATTTGTTCTTCCATAAGCTCATTATTCACCTCTGCACTCGATAGAGCCCTGAATACATTTTGATAAAATGACATCTTAAAAACTCGCACTTCCTTGATCCTTCGATGCTGAACGATTATATCGAACTTGCGCCTTTCCTTTCCGTCATCTCGTAACCTTAGAAGTGCAATTTTTGAAATTTTGATTTCATTGTACACTAAACAGACTGGAGCAACAAAGAAAATTTTCAATAACGCAATTTGATGATTGCTAAAAGAATTTTTTATTAGTATGGCCTTTGAAAGCATGCTGAAGTGGTCTTCGAAGTGAGAGGCCGCTCACGACCAGCTGACTGATGAACGCCGTTTTCGCGTGTGTTTATCGTTCTTGTTGACAAGTGACAGCAAAAGCAAAAAATGGCAACACATAAGTTTCCACTGCTTCAGTTTCTTAGTACATTTTTTGATTGTCTCGTCCGATTGGGACCATCTGAATTATATGCAATGTGATCACATATCGCTATATATTAGTGTATAATTTTCTAATTAATAGCTCAACCAAGAGGAAGAAAAAACATCTTATTTTACACATTTCCTCATTGAGAAAACTCAAAATGCCCTGGAGAAAATCGGAACACAATCATAGTCATTTATGAGTGGTCTGGAAGTATACCTTTTACCATAATCCTATGTTTCACAGCAATTACATTAGATGAAATTATATTACTTTAAGGCTAACCTCAACAAAACATTTTCTTAAGAGAGAATGGAGGAAGACACCATTTGATGTGGAGTTTACGGAACGGAGAATCTATGCACAATTAAGGCGTGTTCGACACAAGGTCCCCTGTGCGTAGAAATAGTAATATAAGAAAGACGATTATGGAGAGAAACAGAAGTTAATAGTCGAAGAAGTTGAAGAAGAAAGTCTGAGGAGCTGAGAAAAAGGACTACATTGAGCCGGAAAAAGACGGTCCGTAACAAGACTAAAACTTATTCCATTTCAGCAAAAGGAAGGCCTATCCAATCTTTAGCTCGGGACCTTGCATTTTCCCACTAGGAGCGCTAATTCCCATAGATGTAATAGTTGAATGCCACTGGCGAATTGTACCACCAGGTGTACAAAAACACTCTACTTTTCTACAGCAAAAACTGTGCTGTTGTTGCCGGGGTGGTCTTATTCCGAATTTTGTATGTGCTTTAGCAGTTTCACTTTTTGGCAGAGTAGCTTTGCCTGTACTCTTGGCATCTTCCTTGCGAGTTGAGTGAACACTCTTCGGCAAGCTGAATCCTTTCTCTAAATAAAATGTAACGAACTAGTGTTTTTTGTCGCTACGATGGTCGGGTTTGGAGCAAATGACTCTATCGCATACGCTCAACAATTACTCTTAGTTTGTATCATTTTCATTTCTGTTGTTTGGATCTCCATCAGAGCCCGTTTCGCCTTCCTCGGACGTGCTGCTATTTTAACACGTTTCCTGCGAAGGGACCCACCATTAGTCACCGGAGATTTTCATAATGCTGCTGACCGACCTGCAGTCACTGACTCAATTTTTATAAATACTTGATCAAAACCAAATGAAGGCACCATCTGTTTAATGTTTGTTATTTTTAAAATTGATCTCCACAATAAAGTCTAATTCCAGTTAAATATTGAAATTCAGTTTAACCCACAGGTGTTTACGTGTTTAAAGAGTTGAATTGTCGCATTTCACGAAAGCTCACTTGTAATAACATTAAATTTTGAATGTATATTGGGTTCGCCAAAATGTCCTTTCATTTTTCTGATTTCATATTTCCGACCTTCAAAAGATCGTTTTTAAACTCTTATTCTCCAAATCCTGTATTCGGGACAGCGAGCATGTTCACGACAGTGTGTAATAAGCCTCCAAGTAGAGAAGTTCTAACACTTTTGCTTGTTTTCGAGCCCTATGTGTTTTCTTTTTTGAACTTCTTTCTTCGAATAGAACCATCAATTCAGAGGTTTACTGAAAAAAACTGGAAAAGTTAAGCGCGGCTCTTCATCAGAAACAGTCGGAACTGGTCAATCGTAAAGGCTCTGTTTTTCACCATGACAACGCAAAGCCACACACTGCTTTGACTATTCGGGAGAAGTTGCTGCAGCTTGGATGGGAGGTTTTGCCTCACCCTTATTACGCAAATTTGGCTCCCTCTGATTTTCATATGTTTCTGTCATTTCAAAATTCATCGAATAGAAAAAGCTTTGATTCTGATAAAGACGTGATAATTTTTTTTAAAATATTCTTTACTAGTAAATAGCCTAAATTCTTCGAACAGGGGATTAAGAATCTACTTAACAGATTGCGAATGGATAATAGATGTAAATGGGAACAATTGTATCAATTAAATACTTTCTTTTAAATGATTTATTCCGTTTTTATTTCCATTTTAAAGAACGAACGAACTTTTTGGCTAACCCAAAATTTTCTACTCACAAATGTTCTTTATTACTTTGTCTCTAATCAGAGATAAACAACTAAAATCGGTGCCCCTAGAAGATTATTCTACTGAAACGACAAATTCGGTACAACTGAAACTCGGAGATAGATAATGGCACGTACATTGCTATCGTCTTCCTAGGTAAATTTTGAAATACCATGCTACTTCACATCAGTAACAACAGCCAAATAAAAAATTCCTAGTATATATTCAAATTTCAAACCGAGTATTTCATGAGAGTGCCGCCTTTTGACAGCCCGAAGGTGGACCCTACTGCGTGGCGAGAAGGGAATCGAGCTTTGCTACCCAAGTCTTGGTTCGTTTATTCTACCGGATCGATTTTTCATTACTAACGCCATTTTTTAAACTGATACTCTGATCATTTACGAAGCGAATACAGGAGTCCTTTGGAATCAATTGCAATGCTGACGGTTGCATTTTCAGCGGAAGACGCATAGCTGGCAACACACAAGTAATTCTTGCGTCAACTCGGCATGCACTGAGGTAACATCGAGCATGTATAGCACGGTGCACCAGCCCTCGCTTCTGGAGACTCGAGAGCTCACTAATGCTAGGCTCGTTGTCCTAAAATTACATTACACTTTAAATGTATTTTTTGAGATCTTTCACCAAGAGCACTTGAAGTACTCTTGGCACTGGCAAGACAGAGGAGGACAGTGTAGTCATTTTATAGCTCTACATGTTTGACTGAACTTGTATTCACGAAAAGTTGTTTAAAAAATGTGTTTGAAGAGTGTTGATTTTGAGAAAATGACAGAAAAAATCTCCTTTCTTCAGATTAAGAGTTAGTTCAGTTTTCCCTAGCCAAAACAAAGGTGTTTCCAGAAGAGGAAGGAAAAAGGCACTATTTATTATTATGTGATAAGGGAATGGGAACCCTGGACATAGAAACAGCTAGATTGAAAAAAGTTAATGAAACAAGATAAAATTTTCGTAGAAAGTAATGGGTCATGAAACGGGGAAAGCCGCGAAGCTGAAAAATATAATCCGCAACAAAACAAAAAATCGTTAAATAAAAAGAAAGCCTACGTAACTTTCAGCTCGAGACTTCACATCTTCCCCAGGGGAGCGTTGAATCTCATGAATACAATAGTTGTGTGCCCTAAAAGGAGAACAAATCTGCTATTTATTGCATTATAAATTACTAATTCCCTTTCAACCCGACGCCTTGTAACTTCCCTTTGCAGAAAACCTGATTTTTGAATCTATATTTTGAAATTCTAGTCTCTAAGCTTTTGTTTGGAAAACAATTAGGGCATTGACTATAGTTACTTGCTTAAAAGAAGCCTGCTCAAATGACCTTGGGAAGACTTGAATAATAGCCCGGACACTGCATCAAACTTTCAAAAGCGAGCAAAAATCTAAGGCCATTACACGCATGTCTCTGCATAGGTTGGTACAGGTGTCATCTTTGAGATAAAACCAAGTTTGCTTCGTGTTTGAAGTGGAGTTCTGAAAATATTTATTGTTCCAGCGGATGGCGATATTAGAAAAACGAGATCCTATTGGGAAATGGGAATCCATCAAATAATCAACCTTGAAAAACAATGGCATTAAAAACAGAACTAAGGAAAACGAGCGAGTAGTCACTGATGAAAACACTTTCAAGTGTCAGAAGCAAGAAGGTATTGGCAAATTGAAAATAAGTATCCCCACAAGGTTCAACTGCTGAAAACTTAGAGGAAGCCTACCTGTAGAAGGTCGGTAACGTAAACTAGAAACATGCATCTGACCGTGACACAGAAATGTAAAGATAAAATAACTAAGTACAATCATAACTCCAAGGAATCTCGTTGTCTCATCGTTCATCAAAATCAGGTCGCAACTACGTAACTAATTTCGACGTGATGGATTTCCGTACTACTTGGGGCACACAACACACGTTAAGTGTATCCCAGCATAAGATATCAAACCCGATCTGAGACGTGTGTCTTCTTCTCCAGGGTGAAATATTTACCAACAATTTAGACTGTTGTAGATTCGACATAAACCATCGAATAAGTGATCATAAAATGGAAAAATCAGAAATCTTGATAGATTCAGCAAAGGAAAAAAAACTGTTAATTTCTTTTCCATTTCTAGGCAAAAATATGTCATGTTTGATCAGTGGAATTTCAATGGAAAACCTGAAAAATACGAAGGCCTATGCAAACTCTGAATATTGGAAGAAATTTTGACAAGTGACAGCAAAAGCAAAAAATGGCAACACATAAGTTTCTTCTGTTCGGACTTACAGGAGACAGCGTGAGAGAGAGAGAGAGGAAAAGGTATGCACACGTCTTGCGACCGCCACATCTGCAAATGCAAGGGCGTTCTTCCACCTAGCCGTACCCATTTGTATTCATTTATAAAAATACGTACCCATTTTTTATCATACTTAGAGAAGTATAAGACTGGGCACTGTTGGGGATGCTCTGTTGGGCATTGTTTCTCGGTTGCGTCTTTCATTCCGAGCCTGGTTTCATTTTCATCCGTCAATAATAAGTTCATCCATTTTTAGTTGATGAGTCATCTTGGAATTTGCGTATACTAACTACTGTTTTGTTGGCTTGAACGCACGCGCGCATGGGCTCATTATTCGGTCAATTAAAGCGTTTCTACAGGCACTTAAATAACTACAGCATTGCGTCCGGTGTTGCTGGTTAAACAAATGTCGGTTGCAACGAGCGTGTTGCCTTTATGATTATTCCTTAATGGGACTTTTCATTTTTCGAATTAATAGTAGGGGAAAGAGAGAGCTGAAATAAAAACTAATAGAAATTCAAACTATGTGTCTAATTTTTTCTGACAAAAAAATGGAAATTTCAACTCCACGGTAAAAGTGCCCACAATTTCAGTTAAATTCATTTCGAGTCCATGTTCGCTTACACGTTATAAGCGGATCATTCACTTTAGACAAATGAAGTTCTGAAAAGGAAATGCAAAGTTAAATAATATCTAATTCTCATCTATATTTACTTCTATTCTTTTTTGGCGGAGGGGGGTGAATTATATCATGATAGTTTTTTGAATATTTTTGTACCTTAAATTATGTTGGATATGTTACACTTCTTTAAATTTAGACAAATATTGGCGAGGGCATATGAGTGTGAGGGGAGAGAAATTTCACTGACAGCTATGTTATTTTATGGTCTTCAAAGCGGTACAATATTGCGAGGAGTTGAAACATTTTCTTCGACGTCGAACACTTATAACATATTTAGTTACAATTATTCATTGCTTCTTACTCCCATCATACATTACACGTTTTCTGCAATGATCAAGTTCTTCTGCCTGCATTCGACAGAAATGTGAAATTCTCTCAGGAGAAACCTGAATACTGAATGGTTTTGTATTTTCCATTAAAGGATTTTCGATGAACGTGTCTGGACGAAGCGATAATTTTACACCATTTTGGTATCAGCCTCTCCTGTACTGACCACTTTCATTTAATACTTAGGTGCTAGCAATGGTATGGCTAAACTTTAGGAAATCAGAATGGCGTAAATCAATCCCTTTACAACAATTTCTGATTACAGAAAGAGAGCAACGCTTCTTTATGTACCACTCTGACGAGCACTATGGGTCTTATTTTCGAAACATTCCAATTTCTCACTATACATTTATGCATGTGACGCTTCTTCACTTAGTGCAGTGGCTCTTAACCTTGTTGGAGGTACTGAAACCCACAAGTTCCAAATACGCATTCATCGAACCCCTCCTAGTTGGAAAATAAAATGTGCTTTTTTCTTTAAATTCAAAAGCTGTGTATATACAGTTTTAGTGCACAAACTGTACCATACCGAATCCTGGGGTTCGATCGAACCTAGGTTAACACGTTGACTGTGATACGACCCACCGGGGGGTCGGGATGAAGTTTTCCTGCTGCAAAACTACCCACTGATGGGTCGTTTGAAAAAATGTTAACAATCTTTAAGAATTGATGTATTTAATGAACCCAACTTATGTTTGATATTCACAAAATTTGTAGCAACTTTTGCATTTAAATTTGAGCTAAATACTGAACTTCAGTTTGACCCAACGCAGTGAACGTGTAAAGAACCACTGAGTGCCTGCACCAGCCGAGGCTGTGTGCGCGCTGCACTCCCACCGAACACGAGACCCTCAAGCACACGTCACGGATTGACCGCTGTCGCGACGTGCCTAGCGTTGCCCACGCAGACGTGTGCTCTACCGAGGCAGTCAAGCGCTTGTACCTGTACGCTTCTGCTGCAACGCTGCCAATTTTTGCCGTACTAAATATACTGTTCTACCCGCTGCTTGTCAAGATCGCGACTGGCGACCCAAGCTCGCTGTGACGTGCAATGCCGTAAAACTTACGATCCCTGTCTCAGAGTCTCGTGTCTTATAAATGTACGTAAGAACTCAGGCACAAGTGAAGGATTTAAACATTTTTTAACGGTCGTGTGAAGCCATTCTGATGTGCGACGCTAAATGTAGGACTGTGACCTGCTCGCAGTAGTAAGGAACATGTCTCGGTTTGTTAGGCTTGGTAACACAGCAATTGCTTCGCTCTTAGAATTTACCTTCACAGTCTCTTGGAGCCAGGGAACGTCAGCACGAAATTCTCTGCGAGCATTTCGTTTCGCGAAGCTTCATACGGAATAGATTAGAAATTACTTATAACACTCATCCTAAACGTTTTTGTTTGGTAAGCAATAAGGAATTGTAGCTTTCAAACGCTTTTGCTGAACAATTCATAAACTGGAGGATTCGTTTATTTCTGAGAATGAATTAATAAGAAAAATCTTAATGCGTCTTCAGATATGAACTGTGCTACTTCGACATAAAATCCAATAAATTAGGAAAGTTAGAAATATCTCGCCTTATAAATATTTTTAAAAATGCAAGTTTTCGACAGAAGCTAAATTAATCAGATGTTTTGATGAAAATAATAATCGAATGAAATATTTTAAAATTCTTTCAAAATTTTGTCTATTTTAAAGCTTAAACTTGCATCTGTCAACCAGGCAAAGAAATATTATGAGATATTTTGATCAATTGTATTGGTCAATGTCAATCAATATAAAGGTAAACATATGGATGATAAGTTAATCGAAATCAAGCATCTTTTGAAGAATAATGGAATTAAGGCAGAGTGAACCATGTCCTGTACACGGTTAAAATCCTGAGTAATGAATAGGAAACTTCATATGGCTAACGTTATTTTTATTTATGCATTTAACTGATTTAGCTTTTGTTACTTCTAAGCACAACCAACTGTGCCATCGAAAACCGACGCCTTAACTTTTTGCTAGAGCTATGGAGCTCTAGCTCGATCGACTTCATTAGTTCCAAAATATCAGCAGAGTTGTGGATGAAAGAGCAGAGCTATTCTTCGTAGAAGCCTAGCTACAGATTCAATAGGAGTGTCAAGCCTCGTTGCTTTGAAGGTCATAGCGAAATTTAATGGAGAAGCTTTTGTGTTGCTGAGTTTTTCGCACTCCCAATACTAGTCATGAAATTTCTAGCACCGGTCTCCGCATGAACACCAGAGCATCAAAGAACAAAATAATGCCGTGGAAATGAACTATTAAGCTCTAAAATTGTCTTATGTAAAGTAATTTCAGTTTTGTTAATTAACGATAACAGAATTTTGCATTATCGTCTGAGAAGTAAGTGAATTCAGCCATGCAATTCGTACAATCATTTATCTAAACTATTCATTTTAATGCGATCCTCAATTTTAAATGAACCAGGAGAATCTCGTTATCATACGATTTCTTCAATCCAGATTAAATCAATTCCTTGAATTCACGACGACTGCATATTGCAACGCAAAGACTTACAGAGGCTCGCTCCCAAAATTCTGAGTACACGCAGATTTCGCGTACCACGTTCGCATCGACTTGAAGGTGCTTTACTGGACCCTCGTTGGAGGTACGGCTTATTGCGCAGGCTCACGCTGTAGTACCGAACGCAGGTGGGCACCAGCTGTACAACAATACACTATTCTATTCTCAGGCACTTACGATCTGGCACGTCACCAGCCTGATCCACGTACTTAAATCCTGGTAGTTTTGTCCGTAGACTTTAACTTGAAGTTGTTTCTGTCCAATTATAATGTGCCTCTGCACACCAGGTCTAATTGAAACGCATACTCTAAATTCAATGAAAATTTCAAAATTTGTACTGTCTATGCTATTACATTGAAAAAGTTTGCGGAGTTTTCTATGAAGAACGCTAATCAGTTGTTCATTCACGGGCTGTTAGCGTTAATTTTTAAAGAATGCGAAGTATTACGAATGAGCGTTATGCGCTATTTCTTTCCTTCTTCTCTGATGGAATCACTTGTAAAATAATTCCGTGGTCAAATTTTCCAATGAAACTATTTTATGGTGTGATTTTTTGTAGGTTAATTTTTTGTAGGTTAATTTTTGTAGCGTAATTCTTTCATAGAAACTATATTTTACGCAATGCACGTATTGATATTTTACACTGATGCTGTGACGAGGTTAGATCCTTCCTGCCGAATTGAAAGTTTATTCACCAAAATCTCATAGCAGAAGAGAGTATGAAAAGTATGAGTATTAGTATGAAAACAGTGTGTTGTGTAACTTCACGGTCGGACAAACTGACGAAGGGTTTCCTCCGGGTGTATCATTTAGCCTCCAAACTGCAACTCAGAACAAACATAAAATTTTTAGTCAATTATTTCAAATATGTCATTCGACTTGCAATGAAAGTCTGCGTTTTTAATGATATTAATTTGCTCCTATAATTTACTCATAAATTGAGTATTATTTTCCCCATTGATTTTTTGAAAAGAAATTTATTTGGACACAATGTTTTTTCAAAAATTTATGCAAGAATATTTGCTATTTGGTAAACTTTTCCTGCGTAGACAGTGTGGGAATTTTGCATATTGCTCCTGAAAAGCTCATGATTGCTGAAAGTCGTACTGAGCAAAAGACTTGTTCGCTTTCAGCTTTCTGAGGCCTTCCTGTTGCTGTATATTATAATGCATTTAATTCACACGCCTCGTCCGTTCTCGTGGAAAAGTATCTCGACGTCTCAAAGAACCAAAATTACTGGTGTGACTTTGGTTCCAATTGCATGTGTCTTCTACAACCGCAATGATTAAGAAAAGTATGTGTTGACATATTGGTGTACTGTGTGTGCGGTCGCAGTGCAGTGTTGTGGAGGCCCGTTAAAGTGCTGTGAAAAGGCACAATTCGTCACAGGGAAATACCCTAGAGGCCGTCAAAGTGAAGTGCGATAAGGAACTATCGTCCCAGTAAAGTGTTCTGAAGACCGTTTAAGTAGTGTTATAAAACTGCATCGTCTTACAAAAATGCTCCGGACACCGTCAAAGTGAAGTTTTAAGGAAAGCCTTCTTCCCAATAAAATGTTCTGCAGGCTGTCGAAGAACAGAATTACAGAGAACCTTCCTCCCAGTGAAATGCTCAGGAAGGCATCAAAGTGAAGTGTTTAACTGAGATATCGTCTCAGTGGAGTACTCCAGAGAGAGAGTTAGAGTGAAGTACAGTAACATGGAGCTACAGAGCCCCGCAGCATTGCAGTAGTGACGCCACAGCTGAGAGACTTGGAGCTACACGGTCCCACAGCATAGCAGTAGCTGGGAGACCTACAGACCTGGGACAGAGGACAAACGCTGGTCTGACCCCAACACCAAACGCAGGGGTCACGGTGAAAGCTGGCGGCGCTGCGGGCGCCTGCATCTCATTCTTGCGCTCATATGTCACTTACTCCACGGGGTCACCGTGCGGTCACCAGCTCAATCTTTTGTTTCTTCAAGAACAAACAAGGAAACCATTTTTCATAGCTCGTCGTGACCGAAGCATTTTCAATGATGAGTAAAAATTTTCGCTCAGTAACGAGTTTGTCTAATCGATGAGCTACAATTATATAATTATTTTCGAATTTCTCGCAAACAGAACTACGGACTATTTCTAGTGGAAACTTGAGATTTTATTGCATTTTAGATCTCATTTAGGGAGCCAGTTTTTGTGATCGCGTTGTTCTTTTCGAAAATCTGAGCGAACAGCGAAGTTTTCCTGAATCCTGCGCTGCTGTGCCCCGTTCACTCGTGACGTGGTCGCAGTTTACTGCGCTGCTTAAAGAGACTCGAGATGAAGTGTGAGTAGCTGGTTGATGAAGGCTGACACAAATTTTGAGCTCTTGTACAGCAGCCGAGGAAGAATTACTCCAACTCAAAGGTTCATTTCGAGCTGATGTTTCTCTTCTTTCTACGTCGACACAACATCACGTTGAAGTATTTCTGGAGACAAATATTTAGCTTCAATTCATTTGCCTCATTTGGGTGTGTTTTGTTATGAATAACTACATCTGTCGGCAATCGCATACAATTCGCATAATATTGTCACGAGAATATCGTTCGCTTAAAACAGTAAATTTTTTTGACTGCGTCTGGGATTTTTATCAAGCAAAAAGTTACTCAAGTCGGCTGAAGTATTTAAGATACGAAATGTTATGAACAATTTGATGTTATTTGGGTGACTATGACCGAGTCACATCTCTCATTTGTTGCTTGTCACTAACCGAAAATATAGATCAAAAACGAAATGCTCTGTAGTAAACTAACTTGGCTTGGACTACTAATGTTGGCTCTTCATGAAAGGTTAGGAACACGTCATTGTGGGTCAGAATATATTCTATGATATCTCATTAAGGTCGTTAATAACAATGCATTAATTTAGTCCGCGTTCTGAGCGTTTATGCTGTTTTGCTCATCTTGTCTGTGGACAGGAAAATTACGAATGTGAACGTCTGAAGCTGGACAGTGTCATGTGAGCCCTGGTACAGATACCTGCAGAGTGCCATGTTGGCCCTGGTATGGCCGGGTACTTGTATACTGTCATGAGAGTTATAATACAGGTACCTGTATACTGTCATGCGAGTTATAATACCTTATTAATTATAATAGTTAACCTGTGTACTGTAACGTGAGTTTAAATACAGGTAATAGGTTTCATATTCCTGTCGAAACGTAAAACCAATTCATTTTCTGTTTTTGTTATTGACAGGAGCAGCAAGCTTTCCGCCATAAGTTGATTGAGATGACATTGTGGGGCATTAAAAATTCAGTAATTTTTGTATCCTATGAGTCACTTTGGCTTGCTGGTAGTTATTTATCCTATACTTGGCAGGTGTATTTTAACTCCGTCTCTCTCCTACAAGTTAGAGATATACGCTTTTGAAAATAACTCCATGGGAATTCCTTTTTAAACGCTTCTTAAAATTTCATAAATACTTGCGTTTAACGACCTGAATGGGTGAATTGCAGTCTTCAATACCCACTACTATCTCTCAATAACATCAAAGCTCTTTTTAGTTAAATTTTTTAAAGCTTCGCTTACATCAATTGGTTTCTTTCAACATGATGATTTCTATCAGGAGACTTAATAAATTGCACTCATTATTTTAAAGTAATTTCGGATTCTGCTTCAGTTGACTTCAGGGCAGAATAATTTACTTCGTCCTAATTTAGTTTCTGTTTCTAAATGATGGGTGCAACAACTTCAAGACTCTCTATGGGGCTTTAAAACCTCAACGCAGCTCATGACAAGCCAGGAATACTTGAATAATAGCAATCGGAACCGTGAAAAGCGCCCAACTTACTTCCAAGTCGAAGAATTTTAAGAGCATAATAAATCTTGAGGCACAACACAAAAAAAGTCAGTATATAGGTAATTGTTAGCGTAGAGAATTGAAGAATTTAAGCGAAAGAAAAGTGTGGCCTGAAGCTGGTACGGTGCTGCCGCTCGCAGCTGCAGCCGTTCCCCAGATCAATATAGGCGCGAGGAGATGGCGCTGCCGATGCCTCAGTTTAGTCTGTACGATAACTTATATCTGGAAGAGTAACAGCAGCTCCTAGACCAATGATGAGAGCTACCAAACGTGCGACGAATACTATCAATAACGGCACTTGAAGTATAAGTGCGAGCGTTTGATGGAGTCCTTCCTGCAGAGGTGCTTATAGACTTCCACTGACGTACATCTATCCTGCTTTCTTCCTCCGTCTCGCACCTTCTTCCAAACTTCGCCTTTCCATTCAAATGCGCGTGGAATCTATTGGTTATTATCATTAGAGGGAATGAAGTCAAATTACACCTGTCTGGGTTTGGTAAGAGCGCATAACAATAGGTCACAAATCTGATATGTCTCTCTTATTTATGGTACTGATAATATCTTCCACAATAGTTTCTATAAAAATCTAAGTATCAATCAGAAAATTTTATTCTACATTCTTTCTGCGATGAGAATAAGAATCATGGCTGGTATTACTTGTAGTCGTGTCCTGAGCTAATAAATCGAGCCACTCTGAACAAAACATTGGGTTTTGATTGCATAAACACCTTACAGGAATTTCTGTTGAAGCCCATGGTAACCCTCCATATTTTATGGCGAATGCAATTTTCTCTCGGTTTTCTGATTGAAAAATCAGTGAAATCAATATTGTCGAATCAGTTTATAAATTTGTAGTGATGAAATCTACCTTAATTTTGAAACTCATTACAAGTATTCAATTATACTACTATAAATAATTTGATAAACTGTTGAAAATCAGTAGAGTTACCAAGCGTAAAATATCGTCACGAATGCCATTTGACCGGAAAGACTGATCTTATTCATTAGCCGGTGAGATTTCTATTCAGTCTGTGTAATGCTCGAGCATTTTCGTTAATTTGTGTACGCTCTTTTAACTTGAGTAATCTAGGCTTCAAGTCAACGAAATTCTCTAATCCAACATGTGAAACTATTTTAAGATTTAAAGATAATGAGGATAGTCCCTCAGTCTCATAGTGAACTGGCTACTGCAGTATGCGTCCTGCTTATCAGCAAAGCATCGAAATTATTTCTGTTCGGCCTGCTGCAGCGCTCTTACATTCGGGCTACTCGTGCTAGACGTGAACACACCGTCCCTTATGTCAGGAGTTCGAGAGAAATGGTTTGCGGATGGACAATTAGATTTATAATATTAACGTAATGAGCAGAACATGTCGACACCGATGGTAGGAGAGGGCGTGTCTGCTGCCTTCTTTAAAAGCTTTAGAGCTGCGTCGACACAATGGGAGTCCTCCACTTTCAACATTATAAACCAGCGGCGTTTTTCCTCACCCGTAAGAAAATTTCTGCACAATCGCTAATCGAAGGGGGGATGGGCTGAACCATACGTGATACACAGCGCTGAGCCGTTTGTTGATTCCAAAAAATTTATGGTACTTCATTTCAAACTTTCAGGACACCTTGTGTGAGTCACGGGAAAATCTAGTGAGTTTTTTCTTGCAGCGTCTTGCAGAAGACGATGATCTTCAGAAGTTTTTGGATTTATTGTGAAAGACGAGTTCTCTCTATTGAATTTACTAATTGGTCTGTATGATCATGCTAAATTATTTAGTTAAATTTTTACTGAAAACTGAAATAGTGTCTTTGGATGAAATATTTAAAACAGCCTCAAAATCGATACTATAGTACGTCACACCAATGACACTGACTGTTACCTGGTTACATTGACATAGTTCTGTATAGATAATTAAACAGCCCCTTTGAAGAACTGACACAGCTTCAATATGTTTATAAAGATCATTGTAATTTCTTTCTCGTGCAAACCTGTTCTTTTGCTGCATTTGTGCCATACTGATGACCAACAAACTCTTTCATGAATCTGCATGAAAATAACAATGCGCCGTGGCAGTTTATCCCTTCTACGTCAATGATGGTTTTTTAGAGAGACGTTTCATAGTTTGCTTTCGGAAGAAGAGGTTTCTTAAGTCTCTAGCTGCCAAGATTGTTGAGGACCATTTTGAGCAACTGGGGGAATTTGGTTGCATATTTCCAAAACTTTCCACGCAGGTATAAGCACTACAGAATGTTTACACGAGTTCTACAGCGTTAGAGATGTACAATCTCTCGATCACTTTACGATCTACTAGACAGACGCTGTATATTTGATACGGTTTCTTCAATTTTATTTTACAGTAATTACCATATTTGTTACTATCTCAGTCGTTTGAAGTACGGTGAGGAGATAGTAAAGCTGTAGTAAACACGAGTTGCTCTCGCCAATAAATGTATACATTTACAACGTCGTGTGTGACATCATTTGCAAGATAGAAGAGGATGTTTTTGATTTGTTTTACCTCTACACATCATATACGAATTGAAGCCATATCATCTGTACGTTAATTAGTTACGTTGTTCATAACGCACTATGCACGTAAGGGTATCATGCAGACTTTCAATTTGCATGAAGAAACTCAGAGAACATAAAAAGTTGTCGGAGGTGTGCACAGCAAACTTACTTCAAAAGTTGGTGCGCCATAATTACAGGGAGAAGGCGAATGCAGTTGCATGTCAAACTAGTATAGTTGAACACTGTCGTAAAAGAGAGAGGCTACACATTCATGGCTAGGAACCTAAAAACGTGCTATTCAGAGTGAACTCCGCTTTGCTTCACTTGATCGTATGCCCCTTCATTTTCCACCATTGGCTGAAATCAATCTATTCAAACAAAAACACCTACAACTGAATTACCAACATTTCGATTCAGCATTTCAAAACTTTTTCCTCGTGTCTCCGTACTTGAGACAGAAGTAACGTTCACGCTCAGTGCCTGAATTTTGTGAGCAAAACTTGAATGGGTTGAGCGGCCGGTCATCTGTCCCATATCGTGTTCTCATTGCATTATCTGTAGAGTATAATGATATCTCGTGAACTCCCGCGTAATGGTAAACCTTGCTGTACTCGGCAAAGTCTAAGGGGGAGTAGACTCCAGGATTGTATTCTGTGGAATCTAAATGAGCGACTGACTTTTACGGAGGCCGATTCCAAATTTGAGCTCACAATGAACAACAATGTATTTGAATTGATTCTCTAAAATGATTTCGTCAAGAACATTTCCAATTATAAATTTTCAGCTGCATGCGTACCGAAGTTTTCTGGATTCAATTTTCTGAAAAAATTAACCGTTTCAGCAACGGAGCGGACATTTTTGAAAAATACACCGACTTTATATGCATATCCTAATATCTACAGGAACATATAGCTCATTAATTATCTTATTGAAGGAATGAAACAAACTTGAAAAATACGCAATAAACGTGGAGGTAGTCCTTTAATCTGATGCTAAGCTGGAAACTGCAGTAATGCGTCCTGCTTTTCAGGACATCAAAATTAGACGCGGACTCTCTGGCCCGCTGCAGCGCCCCCACGTTTGGGCAGTTTGTTCCAGACGTGAACACATCGTGGTCAATTTTCGTACATCACCGAGTTTGGGAAAACGATCATCATATGTTCATTCTGTTCCCATTTCATTGCAGTGAAGAGAAGAGCCCAGTCTAACTTACTTCGCTGTTGCATCTATAATTTTTGCATCTACAATTCTTCGCTGTTGCATCTACGCAGAGGCAGTACATGGATAGCTAAAATCACATATGCCCCAGCGAAAAAGTTCGATTGAGTGTAAGCTTATAGGCTCATAGTGCCCTACCAAGCATTTAGCTCGCTTTAGAGGTCCAGGTCCCATTTCCCTCGACAGCGTAGAAGTAAGAACAATTCTGTTTATGGATGATGAGCTTCATGTTAAAGGCTAGTTTGGTTTCAGTGATAATTTTGATTTGACCATGGAGTACAATGATTCGAACAAAATATTTGAATTTTTTCTGTGGCACTCAAATGAAACAAAATGAAATAGTTTCATCATGTTACCATTAACTGACAAAATAGCTTAATTTGACCCAAAGATCCTTGCGGATATTGTACCCCATTTATGAGTAAATAATATTTAATGGAGCAAAAACGCTTAACTCAGAGGTTTATCAGTACTTTAATTTATTTCTCATTCAAACATGTATTATTGCATGAATAGTCGATGAATTGATATTTTCAGTTCGAGCAAAGACATCTAATATTGCAAGGCGTTTTCACTTGCAATGACTTCTTCTGTGAAGTGCGACAACAGTTATTTCATCGATACCCTCATGGTGGAATAACAGTTTGGAATAAAAGAAATTGTCCCTTTCATAAATACTCCGATCACAAACTGAAACTACAGTGCAGTACAATGGCTGTCGTGTGATGGGACATTTCACAGCTTAGGCAGTTACACCACAGACCTACAGCTGCGTGCTTTCGCTGGTCGTACGGATGCTGAGGAGCAAGCGATCATTTCTGGTTGCAGTGTAGGACACAATGGCACTCTTACGACGTCTTCCTTCATGCATTATGGTAGCGGAGTTGGTAAGGAGCGTCTGATTAACAGCCACGGAGCACATGGGTCGTCCTCACACCCGTCGCTGTCAAATCGCCATGCGCTGATTGCACACCTGTCAAAAACCTCTGCTTCGTCAGACAGGTCTCGCGATAGTGTCGACGGGTGCTGTGTTGTGCCCTCGTGTTCGATGTCCTGATTTTGTGCCATCCAAGGCGGCTGTCACAGATGTGCCGTCGCCAGCCTGATCAATACGCAGCTATGAAGGGTCATTGTCGCTTTCTATACTATGGACCTTGACCACTGCTACCTGCATCTCAGAGATGTGGGCGGTAGTTCCTTGATCCAAAATAAAAATGATTCTCACCCGCACGCTGGATTTTTTTTGTTTTAATCGCCGCAAAGATAGGGTATGAACTCGTGTTCACTGTATTTCTAATTGCAATATTGCAATCAAGATGAGTATTAGAGCGAAAATATTGCCATTAGTTGCATTTTTAGAAGCGAGTGCACACTTTCAGGGAATGACTACTAAAAGAGAAGCATTACTTCACTCATTACTGATTCAGATATTTCGAGATCTGAGCGTAATCGAACAAAATACTCTGTTTTGCTTTCAAACTAGTCTTATTTCAGGAATAAAATGTTCCAAATCCCGTTACAGCAGACGGAAGCGGTTTATTTCAATTAACGTTGCAGTAGCTGCCTTCTTATTTAATCATTCTGCATAAGTTTCTATCAAACTGTAAGAAAAGAGTTATGTAAAGAACTACACAGTTTATTAGCTGAAACATTGAATTGTATCGTCTACAAAATGTTTCACTGACAATTCGTCATAACGAATGTAACACGAAGTACGGCACTGAGTGCTTGATTTGCAGGGAGTCCCATACTGTCTCTCAGAGGTTGATACGTGAGAATGCGCTTTGTGCTTACAATCTCCAAGTATTGAGAGGCGAGTTGATCTTGAAACACAGATAATTATCCGCGATTCTTTTCACCCCGTATTACTGTTGCTCAGAATATAATAGAAGTTGTTCTCTCTTCAAATCCTTTGGACGTGAGCCAAGTAGAGATCTTGCGTTTTGTGTCCTACAAACGGGATGCAACGCTGCGCTCTCTCGCACTCTCGTGTCCGTTCATTGAAGTTTTCATTCCAAGTTAAACGTGGAGGGTTTCACGCTGTCCCCATCACCACGAGCGGTCGGGTACTGGTGAATAGGAAAGGTTTTTCTCATAATAACGGATCTCCTCTTTCAATTTCTGTTACATTCATTTTTTGAATTTTTTCGTCAATTGATGGTAACTAGATTTTGATTGTTCTTCAGCTTTTTCAAAATAGTAACGGAGAAATCACGTAGCAATTAATTCCAAAAACATTTGATGATGTGTGGTCGTTGCCATTTGGGCTCAATTAATGAGGTATTACCGGCAATATTCTCGTACCGCGGCGCACAATGTCTAGTCGTCAATAATGTCTCTGTTCGATGCAGGTGATCCGTAAAAACTTATTTGTGCCCTGACCCAAGAGTTCACCCTCTTCGGATGATCGCGTGGACTCGTTGCGCACTGCCTATGACATGTATATTCACTCTCCAGGCTTGTAACGGGAAAGATTTAGAACTGAAATGGTTAAATTTAATAGAAACTAGCTTAAGGACTGTTATATATACAGGGTGGCGCATAAGTAACGCACCATTTTAATTTGAAGGTTAACTTTAAAGATTTAATACCGCAATATACACTGGGTATCTGTAGACAGAATACGACATGTAAATAAACTTTAAGAGTTCCTCTATCGTTTGCAATTAACCCTATCGTTATACCTTTCATAGTTTATTTATTTTCAAGTTTTAAAAGAGTGCGTTACTTATGCGCCACCCTGTAGGAAGGGAAAAGTTTGAATCTCATTAGGTTTTCACATGCGGGTATTGAAGATGAGACAATTAATACCCTCTTCTTAATAGCCTTACATTTAGAAGGTATGCTATAGAAGATAGACATAGACCATTAATTTCATTTTTCTCTACACGTGAGAAAAAAAACACACTTTTCCTCTGTGATTGAGGAGCGAGAGATTTTGTGGACAATTGTGGGTGAATTACCCATCCGTTTGCGCTTCTTCGTAGGGGCCTCTAATGAATTCTATAGATAAAGGCTTTTGGAAATTTCGGTGGTACAGATCGATGTTATTTATACCTCGTTATTGTAGAATTTATGACTAGATTTGAATGCTGAAGTACCGTAAGATTTTGGTGCTTCCACTCACGTGTTGAAAGAAAATGAATATCAAGTAGAGTCTGGTGCATTTCCCAGAAGCGATGATTACTCTTCATCTTCAGCAACAAATGATTTCTCTTACATTGTCATAAGTAATGAATTGAAGTTTGTGTGTGCGGATTATAGAATTCCCTTTTCTCAGCAGCTTTTGAAAGCGCTCGCTTCCAAAAGCTGGTGTATCACAGCTGCGTACTCTCAGAGCTGACGGAACTAGCGAGCGCCTAGTAATGTAGTATGTACACCATTTCGGATGAGATTAGAAATTCCAAGTTAGTAAAGAAGTAGACCGTACATTTCGAAAAGTTTATTGGTTTGTACCCTTATTCATGATCTGTTACTGCCACTACAATTTAGACCTACAACAATCTGCTGTTTCAAGATCTACATTATTTTTTCACTCGCACCCAAGTGTGCGGCAAGAAGCCGGTTGCTTAGAACTATCAGTGGAAGACGGTGCTACTTCGATAATTAATTGTTCTCTTGTTATCACCTCATCAGCGTTCATACAGACTAAAAAAGTAACCGGTTGAATGAAACATTAGATTTCTCTAGTAATTGACACTGATGAAAGCGCAGTATTTTTGATAAAAATCTGGTAAAATACGTCGCGGACATTGCTGCACATAACCAAACTGAACAAATGAAGTTGCAAAACTGTGAGTCTTCTCTTCCAAAGAGGCGCAATGATTTGACTTTTGACTGCTCTGTTAATTTAATAGTCACTCGAAGGAAACAATTTGAAGGACCGTCAGGTGACAGCTACTTTGATTTTGCTATAGTGTCATTGTCTCCCTCCCTGATGAAAGTTAGTACCATCCTCAGCATTTTGGTTGTCGATTTGTCATATAATTTCATATATCAGTAGTTGTCAGTGATTAAAGTGCAATCGTATACGAGTACATAAGAAGATGTGGTTCTACATTTCTTTTTATTGAATTGCATGTTAGTATTCTCGTAAGCATACAGAAACAGGTGTGAAATAACGGCGATAGATACGTAGTTCGGTCAACTAGCCAGTTCCAGTTATTTAGGACATTGCTAGTGTTCACAGATGTTTGAAGCGTTAATGTGCTTTTTTTCCTGTTCTTATTTCATCTGCTTTAATTGAATATCGATACAACGAAAATGATAAAATTGCGCTGTTTGGCGTTACGATATATGCATGCTTATCCGTCTGTTTGAAGCTCGCCATGCAGATACGCATTGAAAAATTGAACCCTCATTCATTCCTCGCGCACCAAGCAGTCTCTTCCGTACGTATCTGTGAAGAAGCGGTATTGTTGGATGTTGATGACAAATGTTATGTCCACAGTAGGTTGCAGGTTCAAATACCTGTTTTCTTCTTACAATTATAATTTACTTAGAATAATTCATTAGTGTATTTTTTATATTGCTTAAGTTGTACGAACGAACTGTTTAAATTGGAAATATTGAGTACTCTACTGAAAATTGAATTGGGTAGTGTGAAATTTTCCAAATTTTGAAGAAACATAAATTGAGATATCACTTATGAATAACCAAATTTTATTACAACTCAAATTTATTGGCTTGGGAAATTTTTTGCTATACAATATGACGATTAATTTCGAAGAGAATTCGATATATGTTAAATCTATTCTAGTGCTCTAGTTTAATTTCTGTGATACTTAACTTTATTTAATTATTTCTACATTTGTTTCATCAGTTGAAACATTACACATTTAAAAAACTGCAACCGAATTTATGTTTTTTTCCACTGGTGTGTGTTTTTTTCTAATATTGACGCACAGTAAAAATGAAGTTTTAAAAAAAGCACTTCCACAGGAGTGAGTCTAAGTTGAAGTGAGAGTTTTCATTTCATGATTTACTTTGGCCAAGACTTGTCACTAAATGTGGAGCCCAAAAAGGCATTAATTTTATTTTCTACTTAAGGAACTTCAGGTCCGTAATTGACGTCTTCATCGTACGCAGATTTCATTGTTTTCAATTGCCCTCTGCATGCTTATTTTTTCAGGAAAAGGTCTACAGTACAGAAAAGCTTAGACGTGCATCAAAAGATTAAAAGTAGGGATAAAAAATTGAAAAAATTGAAACAACATTCTGAATGTAATAACAGTAAACTTACAGGAGTATATGTATGTACGGTATTGTAGGCATTTTGGAGGTAAAAATAGTATGGGAAAACATATGAACATGGAGTTCGAAGCTTTCATTCTCCTCAAGAGAAATAAGATTGGCGATAGGTTTGTCTACCCTATGCTATGGGAACTGGCGCCTCCTTGGGAGAAACTTAGGGTACCTCAGCTATCGCTAGACTTTCGGGACTTTAGTCTTTCGTGCACACTGTACTTCTTTCAGTTTTCACATCTTTGCTTTCTCTTCGTTGACTTTTCTTCTTCTTCCTTCTCCTCCTTCATTATTTCCCGTTTCGATGCTCAGGACGTCATATATGGGAACACACCTTGTGCATAAATTCCGCGTTTTCCTTAGTCCGTACCGAATGGTCCTCTTGTTTCCTCTGTGGAGACATTTGTACACTGGAAACAGAACCTTAAAATAATCACAGGACTATTTATACAATTACTTGAGCAAATATTTCATTAGCAACAATATTCATACATTTTATGTACTAATGCACATTGTCTTTTGGAAAGGATATTCATTATGTTTCCAGTAAACGTGTGTATTTTGAAGTATGTGATAACTTAATTTTTTCTCGCTTTAAAATTGATCTCAATTAATCACTGACGCAGAGGTATTAATTTTACCAGTCCCCAGGGCAAAATGCGAAGTGCTGGTAGTTAGCTAGTCCCAGCTCTGGACTGCCCACCACCAGCATCCCCCGAAAGGCGCATGTCAAGTGACACTCGAATGTCACGACTGTAGTGTGCCTCCGACGCGCTTTGGTCATTCTGTGTTTACTGAGGTTATGCTCGTGCGGCAAATGTACGTTATATTAAGCTCTTATTCTTAATCGTAAAATTTAAATGCCTAATTTTTGCAAATTCTTAAGCGTTTAGGGCAGCTGCTTGAGTAGAATATTTTTCTACGATAAATTATTCACTTAAATGTTTTCTGACTGGTGTGATCGATTTACCGTGACCCATAAGCGGTTTTTTAGGATATCAGAAGAATTTGTTACTAATTTTGTACTCTTGTATTCGTTATTATCGTCTGTAGGCAATTGGTTGTTACGGGCGCGTCCTAAAAACGGTTAATTTATCCTTTTATTCAATTATATATTTTTGAAACTTCCTTCTTAGAGTGAGAATGTGATGTTGGATCAATCGGCTTAGCTCTTCAGTTCCTGAAACATATAACACTCTTGGTTGTTTGATTTTATACGCTCTGTATACCAAGGCCCCTATGAAAGAGAATATATATGATTCTACAAAAAGAATAGAATGCCATGATTTAGAGCTACTTTTTGAGCACTGAACAATCGCCGCATGACCAGCTATACACTGTGCTAGCGCCGTCTGAGACCTCTAAGCCCTCACGTCTGCCAGGGCCTCATCGCGACCTGCGCTAGCCCTGCAACATCACACGCCTCACATTGTTCGGCAGCTCAAAAATTGGCCTTGATTACTCGCCTCATTTTCAGAAACTCAATACCTCTTGTGTTATTAATGAATGACTTAGTAATAAATGGTTGAAACAGATTCCTCTGACTACTGACTTTTAACTGCCTCACTTGCTATGTTTGGCGCACTCAATTAAAATGTTCGTAATTTTATTCTTTGTCCAATTTGTGCCCTAATGTGTTTGTTGTTGAAGATATTTTGGTTGTTTGAAGTACTTATTTTGATGAGACAACCTGATGCTAGTGCAGTGACGATGATTGCCATAACAGTAATATGAGTAAAAAATTCAGAAGGTCAAGGGTTAATGTATGTAGGAATACTTAGAATAATTGGTAGCTCTACTAGCTTGTGGAATATATGGAAGGTAGTATTCACCTCATTCAATTTGCCCTTCAAGTGAGGAAGCAATGCGAATGTAAAATCGAGTAGCAACCAAAAATCTGTGATAAATAGACGGTTTTCACACCTTAGAAATTAGAATGGACATCCACTCTTGGAGGTTTTCATGCTCCCATCTTAATCCCCGTATTGTACTGTCCTATCAGGTGTAAATTAATTTCGCGAACTGAGGATTTAATAAAGTTTTTAATGTTGCAGTAACTTCCCTACTTGGAGTTCACACTTGAACTCTCCATGAATTTAGTGTGACACTCTGATGCACATCTGATTTGAGGCGAATTCGTCCCCTGGAAAAGTTCATGTGTTGTGCCCCACCGTAGAGAGCAACTTCGTATCCTTGAGCGGCCTCCTGCATGCCGCTCTTGGCTCGTCTGCCTTAATCTCACTCGTTCTCTTTACTTTTCCTCTTGCAGTACAATGCTCAAAGATCGAAATTATACCTAATGATTTGTGAAGGTTTTGTGTCAGTGAATCAATGCATCACTATTCTCTAATATGAACAATTTTTCAAGAAAAGATTAACTTTCTCTCATTCCTCGCTCTCTCCTCTCTCTGGAAGGACTGTGCGATCGATCCGCTGAGTCCACCAGCTCGCTGGAGAGGGGAAGAACCTTCCATTTCTCAATCCTGAGCGATATGTGAACCGTGATGATGAAGGCCATATGCTTTTTATTTATTTTGAGATTTGCATGCGATAAGCTCATGCACCATAATTGGTAGATGTTCCTGACAAAGTTACTTCATGACTGTGAATTAAAGCTGCAGCCCCTTAACTCTCCTTGGTCTCCATCGCCAGACCTGGCACGGAATCGAGATGAGCTTTTGGCTACTTCGTCCAGTCAATAATATAAATGCCTCGTACTTCACTTTCCAATATTTCAGGAAAAGTGCATTTTTTTATGTCTGAAATAGAGGGACGACCGAATCTTTTTATTTTATTTCATCATCATCTTCCCTCATTGAATAATATTGTAAAAAACACTTGAGTGTTCGTTCCTCAATTATTGTTCTATAAAAATAATACATGTCTTCCGTTCGATGAGCATTTTATCATCTGATCGCACTCTCCTAGCTCTAGCTCTATAATATAAACTTGGTAGACCACCCTAGACTTGCCGAGGAGGATTAAAAACGAGGAAACAACACATTCTGTTATCTGTAAACATCTACTCACATCTGAGCAATGCCCTGTGTTTCTAATCGAGCGTTTGGATCTTCTTTTGCTACTCTTACTCTCTTTTCTATGATGGGAATTATTTTTGTTCTGCAGATGCCAAGACTCGAAAACCGTTGTCTAGCTTGCAGAGAAAGCACACTGTTAAAGTGTGCAACGTTGATCCTTGTGTCACCTAAAAGACTGAACTGTTATTGAATGTTATGCGAGTACAGCTCATTTCATCAAGGTAAATCTAGTCTGAAATGCAAGATGGAACTCGAAGTTCACCAACAGGCTGCTGATACATGTTGTAACCAACGCTCATTGTGCAGCTGCTGCGAAGGCAGCATCGGACCAAACCAGTCAACTCTGTGTCAAGCGTTACAGTTTGCCTTTGAGTCCTATTGTCCCAATTATCGTTGATAAACAAAGGAAATTGCGCCGACATTGTCAGGATCAGTGGATAGGTCAAGTGAACGGTGTCCCATCAGTTGATAAGTCATCGGTTGACCTTACTCGTGATGCCGTGAGGCATCTCCTGCAATTGTTTTCATTAATTTTACTTCATAACAGTAGATTTCAATTGATGAAACTTTAAACCTTAGGTTAAGTAATATTTCTCGATAATAGGTCATCTAATTTTTGCGGCTGATGTGATTCAGTAGCAGTTGCAAACGTAAGAAAGTGATAATGTTCACTGGGACTAGTCTTTGTCATTAATTTCATTCTAATCGGATTAATTAATTTCATTCTAATGTCAAATAATCAGGGAAGACCTCGCTTCTTTTTCTTATTCTCAGTTATTACTTGCGTAGCACGTTTTTGATTCAAGTTTGACCAAAATTTTCAAGGATAAGATACAAATCTTTCAGACAATGCTGAGAATGGGAACTTTGAGGTGGAAATTCGAGAGACATAAAATGGTAGAATATGCGTTTTTCGCCTTATTTTACTTGTATTAAGATATAAGGCTTGATACATCTAGGGAATGGGAAGCGCACATCTGTTGGCTTTATATTCAATTCAGAATTTAATTTTTTAGCTTTACAAGACAGCTTGACTTAATAAATTCGTTTTCTTGTATGAAGTAAAGCAAAACTGAAATTACTTGAGCCAGAAGACATGCTTAAACCTATGTTTAGCTCACACTTGTTTCGTCGTGCATTGACGTGGAAGAGCAATGTTCGATGGTTTAAGCTTTAGACGGTTGGCAATGTACTCTCAACTATCTGAACATGCATACTATTTTTAGGAAGTTTTATTTAAGGATAGGACTTACATTATCTATTTGCTTGGCGCAACATTGTTGGCTACTGAAGAAATATTTTAATTCGTCTAGCAGAGTACGTATAAGCACCTGAATATGAGGCACGTATGCGTAAGAATTCGAAATTTTGTTTTGAGTGATAGATATTCATGGTACAGTACTGCTGTGAGCCATGCTCTGCGGAGCACAGACTGGCCTCAGTGGTGGTCTGAGCTGCTTTGGTCGCTCTCTGAGGATAATCAGGTAATATAATATGAAACTATTTGACAAGGGAGGCATGTATGACACAAGAGAAGAGACTTGGGTATCATTGCAGGTCACAAAATTGGGTTAAAATAAGGATACTTAAAGAGATGGGGGAGTTTCTCAAATGACCTAAGAAGAGATGCCTCCGTTTCCATAATCACCATTGCAAAGAACAACTTTATTGAGGCGAGATCAACTGTGCTGGTTCTCGTGACGCTAAATGCGATGTGCGGTGGTTAATTATTGTGTCAGACACAGAAATGCACACTGACGCGGGGGAAACTCATCTTACTTAAATTTTTATAAGCGTTTTGCTGTTGCGTTGCTGTTTGAAGAATACTTGGTAAATGGATTTCAGCTTCTGTGGAGATGAAAATCGGGGCTTTAGGTCCAAGGACTGGGCTTCATTTATATATGTTACGGCCAGCAAGAGATGGGAATTACTGAATTTCACATGAATTATAAACTTCATTTATTTTTCCCTTATTTTGTATTCTATTGTATATGTATCCATATTTCATTTTCATTTAACATTTTGTAAGTATTGCATTATGTTATTTCGTCGATCTTCGTTTTTATCACTTCTGCAATTTTTCTGAGAATCTTTTGAATTATCAATATCATTATGGCCACTATTGTTAGTGTAATTCGGAAAGGGATTGAATTTGCATATTGTTGAAAGAATTAATTTACATAAAATTTAGCGATAACTAAGGTTCATAACTTGTCCCGTAAAGGGTGAAGTGTTTCTTACTTGCAGTACATACTCATTCGGATTCAGCTGTGTCACCATCTCTTCCCTGTTTGACACTTAAGTACTTGGGCATGGGCCAGATATACACCAAAATTTAGTTGTAACTAAAAGGTACAATCCAGTCGTTAACACATAATTTTTTGGCAGTTTTTAACTTCAAGAGACATCGCTAATAAATGTAATTGACAATGGATCAGGGCACAGGTTATGGCTATAAGAAGCTTCTTCGGTTGTAAAGCTGATCTCAAAATGAGTATTCTCTGTTCATAAAGTTATACATGGTGTACATAGAATCTATAGCTCAAATACTGTGAATACAGTGTTCCTTATACGATTTGAATAACATCGACAGTGAATTTTATGTATCAATGAAACATTGGATCGTTTCTCATTTTACTTCAATAGCGTTCAGTTCCCATCGAACCTAATAAAAGTCTTGCGCCACGTCTCGAGTGTACATCCAAACGCTATTCAATAATTTGATTTACTTGATCTTGTAAAATTGGCTCTGATGCGAACGAAGCTGTGATGTAATGGTTTAGATCCACTTATTGGTCAGATTGCTTCATTCAAGGCGAGAGTAGTGAACAGCGTTTTTTAGCCTTAGTCACTCAGCCCTACGAATTTGCATGTCATTAAAATCAAAGGTGTTAATTTAGGAAGTAACTTAGGAGGTACATGATATTAGACAAAATATTAGTGAACTATAAGCTGCACTTGAGTAGACTTATGCTATAATCGTACAGTGAAAGAATCAGCTTGAAATTTATTGAACTGACTTCAGTTGTTTGGTTACAAAGAAATACATAGATCGCTCGTTCCCTGAACACCGCCGTTGAAGTTGTTTAAAAGAATGATCGCTTGGTAGCGGTCGTCTGTAATAACATTTAGTACGGCTGAAATCCGCGAAATGAAGTCGGCTCATTCAGTTTGATAATTCAGGAACTTCATCTTTGTCGTGCTTCAAATGGTTCTACCTTTTCTACTTCCTCGAAGTATTTCTAAGGATTTTATTACTTTCAATACTGGCGCTAATATGAGCATAATATCTGACCGATAACTTGCATGTTAAGACACGTGGTTACATCGTTCGCTGCTCTAACCTTTTTCAAGATTCTGCGCTGGTCAAGGGAGGCAACGTGTTCTCAGTGTGTTCAAGGACTCCCATCATGATCGCGTGGAAGCGGTCGTTTATGGTAGCATTTATTGCAACTTCAGTCAGTAAAAGTCCGTTCTTTTTAGGGCAATAAGGAAGCAAAAAAGAAGACCCACACACCGACGCTACTTTGTGAGTTATATTTAGTTGTGATGACTGGGTACCATTCCAGTGAAGTGTTTCCGTGCTGGCGAGGGCCCGTTGGAGAGGCGCGGCCGCTTTTAGCGGTATTGTCGCGTGCAACACAACGCTCGATGGCCTCTCTGGCTATTCCAGCACACCATTCTTATTAACCATTGGAGTGAAGCGTGAATATGTTTTCAATGAAGCTTGATGAACTTATTCATCAGCGTCACAGTGATATGGGAAACTTGGCGAATTAATCATTTAAGCGCAGGAGAACACGCAGAGTGAGACATTATAGCTAGGTACCACTTTGAAAATTCTTTGCATACAATTTATAGATTAGGAACCGTGTGTTTCCTGGTCAGTTAGCATTCATTCTGGTAGTAGATCAAGTTTATTTTTTGTAAAGTCTTAGATTTTTGAATGATATTTTACTGAAAAGTAACTTGCATCTTCACGACCACGTAATCCTTCAGCGCGTCACCTTAGCCTGCCTTTAGGTACCCAGTAGTTGAACATCGTCATCAAGTTATATAGGCTTCACTGATTGAGAGAAGCGTGATGTAAGCCTAGTTGCAAGATCGTCCGAGAAACTTGAAGAGTAGTTTATACGAATCAGTTATTACTGTTTGTGTAAGACCAATGTTTAATCTTGTATAAAAGTAGCACTCGTACGTGTAGTGACCCAACACACGTCTCCTAAATGCTGCCGGCCGGAAAGCATACACAATTTACGCCATGAACAGGTCGTGGCCCATCGTCTTCAAAGTTCTGAGCATAAGGCAAGTTCTGCTTCAGGCTGTCTCATCTAATGGAATAAATCAAATGGTCTCGTGTACGAAAATTTTCGCGCGCATTAAACGTTTTCGTTGATTTTCATTGCCTGTAAAAGGGAGCCGGTGCCAACACTAAACAATTGCAATAGCACTAATTGTTCAGGCACACGCTTCGTGTGGGTATATTTTCCTTACGAGTATCCCTGAATAATTGATGGAAACAAATCGCACGTGTTTTGTTATTTATCATTGTCTGAACTTGTACAAAAAGTGCAGCTGAAAAAAATGTTAGGAATGCGTGAGTTTTTGTTGGAATTCTGAGAGTTTCAGGACTCTTTTAAACAACAAACGCGTATATTTCAGTCGAGGAAAGTTAGTCGCTCAGTCACTTACGAGCTCTTGAAATTGGAGCTGTCGCCTAACACAGTCAAATGAAATTCCACATTCGATAGACTAAACGTAAATAGATCTCACATTACTGCAGGAAAGTAAAATTCCAAATCACGCTCAAAATCTCCACTCACGTAAAATCCTGAAAACGTTCCTGCTTAGAGGAATGTCCCTAACACACAAGCTTAGCCGTGTTTAAGAAAATGTTTTCTAAGTGAATATGATTAATTTCCTTTTAATTTTCTTCATTTTTGATGATAATTTTGTTGTGTCGGTATGTGCAGTGTGCAATTTCGTGGTCCACGACAAGTGCATGAGGACGGTGGTGTCACCATGCTCCAGCATCGCTCCCACCCTCGTCAAGGTGAGCAACCTTTGCTGCACTTGGTGCATAACTCAGTGATCGGGCAATTTACGCCATGAACTTTTTTAGCTTTACTTTGGTTTTGGTACTAATAAAAATTTTTTTAAGTGGAATATAAGCTTTCAAGCACCTAAGCAAGAAAGAAAGCTTATTTACGCCATGAACGGCTAAACTTTTACTTGAACATTACAGATTCATGAACATCAAAGCGGGATTTTTTACATATTGAAACGCATGCCTACAAAATATTTTTTTAATTTAAAATTTTCTTAGGAATCTAGTGTAATTGTATTATTTAAATTGAAGAATCGGCGCTATTGTGAATGGATGTAATATCTGACCGATACTTGAATGTTAGGGCGCAAGGTCCCGTCGTCCGTTGCCGAAGCCTTTACATTATCCGAGATTCTTCATTGGCAGAAAAGTAGGGGTGAAGCGTTTTCGCTAAAATTGTATTCAAGTTTTGGCACAAACCTGTGAAAAGTTTGTCAGATATTCAATCTCACATCCAATTTCTGGAATTTTGAAATCTGTCAGCAAAAGTATTTGACTTTAATTTGAAATTTTTTGTGAGAATTCGTCAACTGTGATGACTTGAAATTAATGAGCCGTGTATGCTATTAGAGTTAGGGAGCGTGTCTACCAACTTACCTGAGGGCTTGGGTAACTCCGCTCATATTTGCCCCTGCGTAGCTCCCGAACTTCTTACCTTGCACTGACTCTCGGGAGCGACATGCACGTGTGTCGGCGAGCGTACGTCAGTGTAGATGTTGACTTTTAGTGTTTTTATGACCAACTGCATAAGAATGCGAAATTTCTCAACCTATTGAGTTTGATAAGGAATAAGCATATGTTTTCAAACAGATACGAATGATTGAACGAGTTTGAACGAGTTTGAACGGGACTGCTGCTAACTGTTCATTCAATTTTAAAAGTAAAAATGGTTCATATCCGTTATATTCGTTCCTCGAAGTATGATTTCCACAAAATTTCCTGAATGTTATATCATTGGGATTTATTTGCCTACTTAAACAAGGCTTATCTTCCGATGAATTGATTCTGCCTAGAAGCTGCCACACTAGCTAAGGAGAATGAGATGACTGCCAAGACAATATCCGTTTCGGTACGAATAAAACTGTTTTTATGTGGAATATAAGCATTTAAGCACCTAAGCTAGAAAGAAAGCTAAGTGAATCGTTCTCCCACTTTGAAAATTAAAAACATAAAACATTCATGATGAATTTTGTGTAGGCCATCATTGGCGGGTAAAAGAAATTCGAATTGTCTTCCCTTTCACACTCGTTTCTTTCTTTTTTCGAGGCAATTACTTCAGGGAGGAGACAACAAGTCACAAATAAGTTGAAATTTTTATATGGCTTAGAAACAAAACTTTCATGGAGGATTCATCGAAAAAAAAAATAAATGTGCGAGCCGAGATTGTAGTAAAAGTGAAAATTTTAAGATAGATTATCCTCTGACTAACTGTTTGCTTCCATACCTCAATTCATAAACGGCAAAAATAAAATATTTTATGATGAAACTTGAAAAAATGCGTTAAACATTCATCTCAAAGATAATTAACAAAACTTAAAATAACTCACGTGCAAGTTGTGATGAAACGTTGTACGATATGTTTAAGCGATAAGATATAGACACATAATTTACGTTCAAGTTGAAATAGAACTTTACGTAATGAATTTTAACGATAAGAAATGAACGCACATTTTTAATGAAAAATTTTCACAGACTCCTTCAGCGCATTGCTGGTCTGAACCTGGCCACCATCGACGCAAGCACTGCAACGTTTGTCGCAAGAAGCTCGAGGATGCCTGGGCCATCAGATGTGAAGGTGAAGTTCCCTAGTTGTCCTAAACCTCAAAATATTTATATTTATTTATGGAAGGGATTTACGAAGAGCCAATTTGGTTGTCGTCTACCAGTGCAAGCGCTTCCTGTCGAGTGGAATTCTTCAGTTTGAATCTAGTTCAGTTGAGGTGTTTCTTCTCGTGGGAAAAGAAAGTTAGCCACACCTCGTCACTCGCCCCTGGTGTGCAAGTGGGTACAGACTCTGCCGAGTGTAAAGCATTAGACAGAGTGTCGTCCTGTCTCGGCAGTGAATTATTACTTGTAATCTTAACGCCACGGAAACCAGAGTTAAGCACTAAATTCTATTGTCAAAAGGAGCATAAAAGAAAAATCTTTCCTTTTGTAATCTCAATTATTCAAATTAAAAGTTCCTTGTACGAACATTCCGCCAATGAATGCTTTAATTCTAAGAAATAACTAAATTTTGCAGCACGCCCCCCGCAGAAGGCTTGTAGCCTTTTTTTAAGCGTGAATCTTGTGAAATTTCTGTGCACTTTAGAAATTTGAAATAACTCTCAAAATTTTAATCTATTTGGTAAGTTCGTTTCACGAGGCTTTTGTCTTTGTTCATTTCAACAATTCTACTGTCAACATGTGAGAACCTAAGTTATGTCAACGTGTGAGAACCTAAGTTATGTCAACATGTGAGAGCCTAAGTTGTGTCAACATGTGAGTGCCTAACTTATGTCAACATGTGAGAGCCTAAGTTATGTCAACATGTGAGAACATAAGTTATGTCAACATGTGAGAACCTAAGTTATGTCAACATGTGAGAGCCTAAGTTGTGTCAACATGTGAGAACCTAAGTTATGTCTACATGTGAGAGCCTAAGTTATGTTAACGTGTGAGAACATAAGTTGTGTCAACATGTGAGAACATAAGTTTCCTACCCTGTATTGAATTTAAAAACCCAGTAGAGTTTCTCAATAATGCTCTTCGCAAGTTCATCATTGCGTATACTTGCGTGTATTTCAGCATTCAAAAACAGCACTCTAATTAGTGCTAATTGAATAAATATGCCACATCATGTGCCAAGCAACACTTGCATTCAAGTACAGCTGACAGTATTACTTGTCTTTGTGGCGCGAAGGTTAAGCCTCACACTTAGAACATGAAAACCTTCGTCAAGTCCCAGTACGGTACCCGTAGTGTTTTCACGAGAGTATGTACAGCTCCTTTGGTGATTAAAGAAAATAGGGAAATCCAGTGAGAACGGTTGGAGAGGGAACACTTCTTCTCATTTAGTTCGCTCACTTGCTCGTTTTAGTTAAGCTGGAAAAACTTTCCAGCGACGCTATTGTAGCAAGGGAGTGACCACTACAGAAAAACGATGTTTGCAGTGTGCGAGTACTATGCGCACGTGGAGTGCGGGGACTTCAGCGTTCCGAATTGCAAGAACAGCGCCACCTACCAGCCGGGCACGACACTGGACACCGTGATGCAGGAGCACCACTGGAGGGAGGGCAACTTGCCACCAAACTCTAAATGCGCGGTCAGTTCTGCTTTTAAACGCATTGCTTTTTCTCCGTTAAAACGTATTGTTTTTAGTCTTCCACAGAGCTCAGTTCTTCTGTTGCATAGCCAAAACTTTTTCTCCGTTTAAATGTGTTGTGTTTTAGTATTCCACAGGATTCAGTTCATCAGTTGCTTAGCTGTAACGCATTCCTTTTGCAACGTTAAAACACTTAATTTTTTACATTTTTACCAGTGCTGCACTGCAATTGACTGCAATTGATCCTCGAGTTCTAAGACATCATCTTAAAACAACTTCTCCATATACGGACAAAAATTTGTCCCAGTTTTTCAACCACTAATATTATTGAATCAAGATAAGAAAACTTGGTCGTTTTCTTTCCATGAAGTTCATGCTCGTACAAACATAAAATATTGAAGAAAAAGTTTAATTCTATTCATCGCTGAATTTTATGACTTCCGACCAATGCATTATAAGTAAGAGGCGTTATAAAGACTCTCATGTATGTATCTATTTTGTGGGTCCCTATCAGACGTGCTGTTTCAATCTTACAAAATTATTTTTCCACTCCTGCGTAATTCCTTGAAGAATTTTAAAGTCGAGAATCTGATCCAACTTCTGGTATTCATAAATCTTTCTCATCTTGTTACTTCAAATAAATCAAATACCTTCTTTATTCATCAGTGACAAAGTTCAATGAGAATGTACAATTTTGAGTTCCTCGTAAACTTAAACTCAGGTCAAGGTTACATCTATTGTGCAACATTAACATTCTCAAAGAAGACGCAATTTCAGGGACTGGGGAGCCAAAATAATTAGAATAATTCATCAAATTCGGCAATTAGTCTAAATATGATTCAAACTTAACACAAATTTTTAGTTTTATCGGCGGGCAAAAAGTGAACTTCTATGTTAAAACTTATTCATCTAGTTTAAATTCTCATTGCGTCTGTGCCTAATAAAGCAGTATCATATTCTCCCCTGGCCAGTCACTTAACCCTTTAACGTCAGCATTTTTCTACTCATATTACCGTTATCATAACCACCATCTTTAGACTTATTCTGGCATTAGGTAGTGACCGACATCAGAATGAGGAAATAGCTGCCACTCGGCAGTGAACTCCAAAGAACTTTCACATTAGGAAACAAATTTAACAAGGAATACAATATATTGTGGCTATTTCCGAAAGTGGGCCAAAAAGTCCTGGGGGGCGTAAGTGAGATTGACGAGTTCCGCACCCAGGTTGACAAGAAGACGTGCTGGACGGGCGAGTGCCTGGCTGGGCTGCGGTGTGAGTGGTGCGGCATGACGGTACACGCCACCTGCACGGACAAGGTGCCGCCCGCATGCAACTTCGGCATGTTCGAGCACATCCTCTTGCCCCCTGCATCAGGTCTGACCCCAGTCATAGCAATAAGCCTTCTGGATAAATTAAATTACTCTATGACCTCCTTTCACTTCTAACCTATCAGTATTTGGTTTTGTGGTATCTTTGTTAGATATAGCGTTGAGTAGAAAGTAAATCTTCATTTATGATCTTGAAATTATTTTACCGGGTTTTGAAGGTACGAGAATTTTCCAGTGAAACATGCTACATGCCTTTGGTTGGAATATCAATGTTCAGTTCATAACATAAAATTCTTTTTGCTTACACGATATATCTAAATTCGTTTGGCAGTCTCAATGCAACACTAGATTCTTTCTTGTTTTGCAAGAATTAAATAAAATAGATACTGGATTATCTTAGTTCATTTGGTTGACTGTTCGATTGTTGAAACTGAGATCGACTGAGTGTTTCAGTATTCCTTTTCTAGTGAAGTTACAGCTGCATGGTGTCCCCGAAAGTGCTCTTTGCAATGATAAGCGTGAATTCAAGCAGGAGGAAAATTTCTCACTGAGAAACGAACATAAATCATACATAATTCAGATAAGATGAGAGGCCTTCAAAATATTGTAACGATTCCCGTCACTTATTTGAACGACTCTCTACTGTTAGAGGGGGCTGGCCAATAGAGGGGGCTGGATATAGACCAGTATTTTGAGAAAAATGGCATCTTATAATTGAAATTTGCAGAACGCTAACAATTTCTTATTTCTGAGTGAATTTCTAATGAGCCAAAACTTTTTCTTCTGAAAATAATTTGCTTTATACTGTGTGCAGTAAGCATACCTCGGACGGAGGTGCCCATGGAAGCCATCATTGGACTTCAGATGCGCCGAAAGGACGCCCTCTCTCGTGAGTTTTGTAATAACGCACTGCAACTTGTTAATTACCTCAATACAGCCTCGTTTTTGAGGCTACGCACTGAAACATATTACCTCAATACAGCCCCGTTTTTTGGGTTGCGCACTGAAACATGTTACCGCAAAACAGTCCCGTTTTTGAGGCCACGCGCTGAAACGTAATACTGCAAATCAGACTTGCCTCTGCGGTTGCGCACTGAAACATGTTACACCAAGTTAAACCCCTACAGCCCCATTTGTATGATTGCGTATTGAAACTTGTTACACGTTTCTATTGAACAACCTCGTATTTTAAGTTGCGCACCGGAGCATGCTACCCCAATTTAAATCAGTACAGCCCCATTTTTATGGTTGCGCATTAAAACTTGTTACTTTAATACAGCCCCGTTTTTGAGGGTGCGCCCGGAAACATGTTACACCAAGTTAACCGTAGGGTTGAGCATTGATCTTGTTACACATTGCTATTGAACAACCCCGTTTTCGGGGCTGCTCACTGAAACTTATCACGACTTTTAACTATGCAATTCGTTTTTAGTGGTCTCAATCTGAAATTTATACCACTTTTCTACTGCTCAATTTCGTTTGTGTGGATCCTGTACTGAAACTTCTTAATCCCATTTTTTGTAATGTCAAATCGAACCACGGTATACATTTTTCTACCACGCTGCCTTGTTTTCATTGTTGCAGATTGAAATTGGCCACACGTTCAGACAACCCTGTTGGATACCTAAATTCGACAGTTTCCGTTATCAATGAGAATTTTTTTGTGTTATACTGTAATCATTTGTGAGTTCGATTGTTCTATCCGCGTCACTTATCAACATTAAGAGATTACAGTTCAAACTGTATTATTCCAACTGAAAGAAAAAAAAGTTTTATGTAAGTTTTGTAGATCATTCTTCTTGGTGAAATATTTACAGTTTTCTTTGGGACTGTGTGCATGAAACTGTATAAAATTGTAATCATCTGTTTTAATTGTCTTTTTCATTGCAGCAAGAAGCCTTTCAGAGGAATTCAGCTGCGGTGACTGCAAGAGAGATTCCTCAGAGGCGCCGCCTCCTAAAGAGAAGAGCAAAGACAAGGAAGAAAGAGATGAAGGTTGGTTATGTGCTTCGAGATCCGTTATAAATATTTTGAAAAGCGATTACACTATCGTTTCGTGCTCAAAAATTAGAAACTGATACGTCATGTAGAACACTGGGAGTTAACTAGACTCGTTACCGTCCAGGTGGATTTCAAAATCTGAATAGCTCCGATCTATTTCCTTTCGAATTTATAGTCTTACGTGTTCTTTCAAGTTCAGTGCCAAGTATCAGTTCCTTTCTCGTCCTGATGTGGGTGGCGACCTTCATGATGCCAGGGCTACTCTAATTGAAAAAAAATGATGCATTATTCCAATCAATCAAGCCTGATACATATCATCTTGTACATTAGATTTTCAAATGCCTTATAACTAACACCAGGGCGCAATGACGGTTACTTTCGATCGATAACTATGGTTGTGATAACGCTACGAAGGACAAAAATGTTTCTTACGGTGATGAGTTGAAGATTCTGTATATGAGTGGTTACGTCCATGCATTTTATCACTTGGGTCCGTGGTGCCCTCAGAAGTGGTGAAGGTGTTTGACGGCAACAGCTCCCTGCGGCGCCGCATGTTCCGCACCATCAGCATCTCGCGCACCGCCACCACAGCAGAGTTCCTCACCATCGCTCTCAGGGCCTTCCACATCCCCAGGTCACTCTAGCGCTGCCTGCCTTGCATCTTGTGTTGTTGTTTCAATGTATACTGACTAGGATAGGATGTGATATTGAAATCCTTGTTATAAGATTCGATTTATGCTGAAAACAATAGGATAGTGGAGACCTAGTTGTAAGTTATTTATCATTGTCAATGATATATTGTCGTGTTCTGTACTATCATAAGCTTCCACATCCTAAATTCACTGTAGCTTCACCAGCTATGCATCTCGTGTTTTTTCAATTTATGTAGGCAATGAATAGGATATTAAAGACCTAGTTATAAGATTGGACATCATGGTCAGTGATGTATGATCGTGTTTCGTTCTAACATAAGCCTTCCACATTACCTGGTTACTGTAGCTTTCTTGTGATTCATATTGAACTGTTTTAATTTGAATGGCTAATAAATATGACATTGAAGATTCAGTAATAAATATTTTTAAAATAGTCGATGATGTGCTAACATTGAGATTCAGATGTTTGTGTGTTTCATCATGGTATGTCAAATCTGATATAGCCGCTCTTTTGACGTCGCTGTCACTCTATCTATGAATTAAAAATGGATTTACACGTTTGAATGATTGATAAATACAAATTTAGCTTAATAATTATTAATCAAAAGTATAAGAGGACAGAGCAGCTACGTTAACTGGCGCACTCGCGTCTTCAGAGAGAGCCGTGACTGCTATCTGAGCGACGCGTACAGCGCGGAGGAGGTGGAGATCCAAGACCCTCTGCCCATCGCCAAGCTCACCAGGAGGGACGGCAAAAGGCCTGCCGTCTTCCTCAGGTTTAGGTGCTTGTAGCTTCCTAAAAGCCCATTCAAATCTCGCGGCTTTGTTTCTCTTCTCGCTTGAACTTTGTGGAGAACAAGGGTATTTTCATGCCTCATTAGGGGCAGTAGATGTAAGCGTAGGATTTTCAAGCTGCGTATCATTTGTTAGTGTGTAAATTATTTCATTTATCAGAATGTTAACAAGGTTTCATATTTTTCATGTGTTTGAAAGACCAGGAATATTTTCAATCAGTGCATCCTCGAGAGACATTGTTTCTTGTACATACCTGTACTACCATAAAGATTTCAATCTTGGGTGATCAATAATGTCGTTATTAAAACTACTCTCTCAGTTGTCGAGAAATTGGATCATTTTGGCGAGAAAAAGATTTACTTCAATTGAATGAATTTTGCGAATATCGAAATGCACACACAAATTACAGCACGCATTGAGTTTCCTTGTAGGAGCACGCACGTTGAATTCAACAGCAGAGGTGACATTTACGGTGTTGGTATAAATAAGCCATCTTAAAACACACTGATGGCAAAAATATTAGGTTTATTACATCAAATAGGATATTTTTCTATTTCATTATCTCATTTTAGAAAAACCTTATATTTCTTGGTAATTTTTCCTCGTACTTGGTAATTTTTCCTCGTACTGTTTTTCACAATGGACTTATGAACGACCATTTTTCTGGAATCTTTCCAAACGAGAGTAAGACAAATCATGGTGAGGAGAAAAAATTCAAAAGTCTTATTTAAGTAGGAGCTTCAAATTGTGCACTTTGATCCTTTTGGCTTCTTCAACTTAATTCATCACATTTGTGTAAAGTGTACTCTTATCTAAATTCAGTTTTTCTCTTGGACAAATTGCAACGATATAACTATTGCCGAATAATCTTAGACCAACACTTTTTGGAAATCATCGTTAAAATTTTGGTCGTCAGGGAGAAAGATAACCCGAGCGGCAAGATCCGAGTGTACCCTGGCAAGCTGGGGGTGACCGCCACCACGGACCTGACGGTGCTGAGCGTCACTTCAGAGACCACCGTAGACGATGTCATCAAGCAGTCCCTAGAGCGCTTTGGTCTGCCTGAGGCCCGGCCTGATGAGTACAGCCTCATGGAAGTCATTCTCGACAAAGGAGGTCAGACTTTCAGCTTCGTACTTATTTTAAACAGGTTTCAAAGGTTTCAAAGGTCGCCAAGCATTCGAGTGCCATGTATTAGTCCGTATAGTACTAAAATGAACTAGTAAACGTTGCTGCTGGACATGTAATGATAATTAATCAGGAATCAATGAAGAATGCTTGAGATAGAAAGGAAATAGAAATAGAAGGGAGATAGAAACTTTTTTTGTATGTATCTTGCGTTGTTCTTTCTGTATGCTGCAGATTTTTTCGCTGTTTCTTATGTCAATAAGCATACCTGAGTTTCAAAACATCTACAAAAAATGACATTTGCCCATGAATCACTTATAAAATAAGTTAATAAAACGTTAAGATCGACCACCTAACAATCATTTTTAAAAAAAGCTTTTCAAATGATTTCAGAAAGAAAAACTCTTTACCTCACTTATTCAAGTTGAAACTATCTTCCAGGGTGTATATTACCACTCTTAACCGCTAACAAGCGCTCACACTTGGCTGCCTTCATAACTCGCAGTGTCTGAGCGCCACATGGACCCTACGGAGCAGCCGTGGGAGCTACTGAAGGCGGTGGGGCGCGACAGCATCAGACAGATGGAGATGACGCGCTTCTACCTGCAGCAGAAGAAGGACCCGCATGGCTCTAGTGTGGCTCTCTTTGTCGGCAACCTGCCCCCCAACCTGTCGCAGAGGCAATATGAGATCATTCTCACAGACTTCCTTGCGCCACGTATGTTGCTCGCTTGCGCTGTATCACCTTAAATTAATGCTCTCTGAGTTGTCCTTTTTAACTGTACTTATTCCTGGGGAAAAATGAAGAGTGGTGCTAATGTTTTTTGTTTCTCATATATTTATTTATTTGTTGATTATCATTATAAGTCAATCAACGATTCCAGGAATAATATCTACTTCAAAATGTTTTTTTTCTCTCCAGTTACCAAATTTGAAAGCATCGGTCCAATTTACTATGAGTACGGCTCCATGGTGATCACCTACATTGATTCTGAAGTGGCTGTTCGAGCATTTTACACTCTTCGTGAATCCTGTTATGAAGACAAGACCCTCCTCGGTAAGAAAACTTGATTCTAATTGTACGTTTGGTAATAATGATTCCGTATTTCTCAAAATAACTTATTCCTTGTGTGTACGAAAATTACCGTCAAATTAATTTTTCTGTAGAATCTTACGATTTTTTTCCTTTCAGTTATGATGCTACCCAACATTCAGCCGAAATTAGTCCCTGAGGGAGTCCAGCCACTTCTGGTGTTTGTCAACGTCAAGTCTGGTGGATGCCAAGGACTTGAATTGGTTTCTTCTTTCAGAAAACTCCTCAACCCGTATCAGGTGTTTGATCTTGAAAACGGCGGACCTTTACCTGGGTGAGTGTGACACTGAGTGTGTCTTTAACTTGGTGTGTTTGATGAAATGCTAAATAAAAATTTAAAAATTTAAAAATTTTATTCATGCTGAAAAATAAGTGTTTTTAGTTGATTCTGCGAATGCATGAAATTCAACATTGTTAAAAAGTGTAACTGTCATTTCGGAAATATTTACCGATTCGGAGTTGTAGCTTGCAGTGTGAACCATCCTGCAAAATATTTCACAGTTGTCCTGCCTTTCAGGCTCTACGTGTTTCGCCACGTACCTCGATACAAAATCCTCGTGTGCGGAGGGGATGGCACCATAGGTTGGGTGCTCCAGTGCCTCGACAACGTTGGCCAAGACTCCGAATGTGAAAGTCCAGCCTGCGCCATCGTTCCTCTCGGCACCGGCAATGACCTGGCGCGAGTTTTGAGGTGGGGGCCCGGGTACACAGGGGGCGAGGATCCTATCAACTTACTCAAAGACGTAATCGATGCTGAGGAAATCCGCCTGGACCGATGGACGGTTGTGTTCCACATCGATGAAAAGAGCGACGACAAGCAGCCAGTCACCAATGCGAGTGGAGGTATGCGAGCCGTGTTCTCTTTAGTGCTCCAGTATAGTTTTGCGTGCCTTATGTCTAACCTGAAAGGACATTGCTGGTGAATAGAAAAAAAATAACTATTTTAAATTTTAATGTGTTGTACAATATTATGAGACCTATTCTCGTTTCATCGTTAGTATTAAATAAAAACCCATGATTTCTGTTTAGCAGGCGGTACTACCAGTGAAGATAATACGCAAATATTCGTCATGAATAATTACTTTGGCATTGGCATCGAAGCTGAACTGTGTTTGGACTTCCACAACGCTCGAGAAGAAAATCCTAATAAGTTTAATAGCAGGTAACTTTTGTACATATAAAATATTGCATGGCTGTTTGGCTTTAGTTCTAGGTAGTTAAACTTTAATTAATTCGGTCGAATTTTGAAGAATTGTTTGGGTTGTGAAATTATCTGGATTCAGTAGCCTGCACCTTTCTACTTTTGGAAATCCTCTCTCTATTCTAAAGCACCTACATCTAGATAATCCCTGAGTTTCAAGTCAGATATTAGCGTCACCAATTTCTTTGCTTCTGCTTAATGAAATGTAAAACTATTTCACTATTTTGAGGCTATTACGAAAGAAAATGATGATTCTGATGCATATTCTTATTCGTCTCGGTCAGTGCCATTACAATTGGTATACAAGACTATTCGTATTTACCTGCTTTGGGACGTAAAATAAATTCCTTCACAGCCCTCAAACCAATGAAATGGCGGACTAAACTCTCTTGGAAATTCAATCAAATTTAAGCTTTCATTTTTTCCCAGGCTGCACAACAAAGGAGTGTACGTGAAGATGGGACTTCGCAAGATGGTGTCCCGTAAGTTGTGTAAAGACCTTCATCGGCTCATCCGTCTGGAAGTGGATGGTAAACACGTCGAACTGCCTCCTCTTGAAGGCATCATTATACTGAACATCCTATCGTGGGGATCCGGAGCCAACCCTTGGGGGCCTGAGAAAGAAGACCAGTTCAACAAACCCAACCACTGGGATGGGGCTCTAGAAGTCGTGGGTGTCAGCGGCGTTGTGCATCTCGGACAGATCCAAAGCGGTCTCCGGTCTGCTATGAGAATTGCTCAGGGAGGTGAGGACTGGGTGCTCAACTGAAGACAGGTTTGCTCATTTATCATCACCATAGGTTCATTTCAAATTCAAACAAAGTGGTGTGGAACAATAAGTATTATGTGGAAAGAAAGCATGCGCTTGAATGATGAAGTGTTTGTTAGTATAAACTAAGTGGGCTATGTTATTTGAGTTATCGAATTTTTTACTCAGCCCCAAATGAACTTCGTTGCGTGTTAGATGTTTTTATTTTGTTGCACTGGGCAGTAATGCATTATTTGTTCCTCAGGGCACATCCGCATCAAGCTCAACTCGGAGATCCCTGTTCAAGTGGACGGGGAGCCTTGGATCCAGAACAGCGGGGAGGTTGTCGTTCTCAAATCCGCCTTAAAGGTTTGGTTTCTCACATTTTTGGGCTTTCATGTAACTTACTAGTTATTCCATTTTTGTTCTTTAATAATTTTTTTAGTTGACCCTTTATTCTCTGCATATATTATACGAGAATAAAAAGGTTCACAGTTTCGTTTGCGGTTGGTCTGCATATCAATTTGATTTTAGTACAGCGTTGTGCATCTGCTCACACCTAAAGTTTTGAGTTTTTCTCTTTAATCTGGTAGCTTGTTTTGTGCAGAAATTTATCATGCTAGTTTAACTAAAGTTATGAGTTCGAAAATTCTCCTTAAATAATTGCGAAAATGCATTTGTTACCGAATTTGTAGCTTTAAAATTTATCGCATAGTTTTAATCAATTTATTCTTCGCCATTTGAATCCATGCTATGTTAAGCTTATCTCTAGAAGGTTACAAACCTTATCCTTGAGTAAAGAAATTTATACTTAGGTGAGGACTGCACTTTTCACTTAGAATGTATTCAAATATGGACATTATGGTCCCATTTGTGTTCGTAGTTTGACACAATCCCATTTTGTTTTTGTCTTATCGTTTGTGAGTAGCCCCTCCAAGTACTGCGAGTCGTGCCCCTGTATTTATTTGTACGTGTACCCACCGAGCACATACTATATTCTGCCACACGAGAGTATCAAACCGCTTGCTCCTATGTCAACCTTGCTCCTAGAGCTACTACCTTCTACGACTGCATAGTGTGTGGCAAAGTCAGTGTGCGACCTCCCTCGAAAATGGGTAGAGTGACGACAGCAGAATGTAACGCGAACTTTTAGTGTACATGTATTCAAACATTTGGTGTTATTGAAATGACTACCCAATCGATTTTAAGTTATAGTGTGTAGGAATTATTGTTAGTTTAAGTTGCTACTAAATGCATTACTCATTTTGGTGACCTTATGATTCGTAGATAATTTTTATTGAAAGCTTGAGCGATTTCTATCAATGTCTGTTAATTACTTGGCAAATATTTCAATCAAACCATAAGATTTGCACGAGTATGTTGCATCCGATTTTCATTTTTAGCGTGTTAGCAAGCATATATAAATCATTGAATGAACTCTAGAGGGAAGCTCAAAATTAAATAAAGGTTCGTAAAAGATACACAGAAGAATTAACTGCTGGACTAAATGGGACGAGTCAATGACATGCTTGTGCTGGATGGAAAAGTGAGAGTTAACCTATGACAATCAGTGAATGCTGCAGTCAGATAGACTCGTATTTTAGACTCAGCTGTCATGAGGCTTGCTGTCACAGTTTGTCTCTTTTCTCTAGGTGTGTGGATGGGGGGCTAGGAACTTGACAGGGCTCCAGAACTGGATTTTCAAACAATTTACCTCGTTGTTGCGGCACAACCAGGAGCGAAACTTCGTGTGTCAACTTGGCTTCTCTATGCGTTGTTTTTTACTCAAAATCCTCGAATTTGTGTTAAAAGAACGAGGCACAGAGCCCCTAGCAGCTCTGTAATGGTAATGCCTTGAGACTCAGCCTTTAAATTTTGTTTGGAAAAAGCTCACAGAAGGTTTTTGACTTAAAAAAGTAAAACTTTGTAAAACCAAGTAGACAGACGGAATTTGTTGCCGTGTGCCTTGCTTCAACGACTCATCATGTTTGAAAATTTGGCGCCTGGTCGTTTGAAGGCCAAAATGCATGGCTGGCTGCCAGTGTCTGAGGGGTGACATGAATTTTTATGCGGATGATTTTCGGCCAAGTTTTCTGTATACTATAAACAATTTGATGAAATGCTGAATAAAAATTTCCATGCTGAGAAATAATTGTTTTCAGTTGACTCGGAAAACGTTATGCAGTACCTCTTGTTGTAACTTAATGACATTAATTTTTCTACGACACAAACATCATAACGAAGTCTATCTTTTCTTTTATTTATAAGAAGAAGAACGTCACTATGGAATTTTTTTCCACCTGTGGCAAATTTGTAAATAATTTAAACAAAGTGAGGAAAACTAAACTTCATGATGTTTAGTTATTCCTCAGTTTTTTAATAACTCCCGCACTTTACAAAAAAAACATCGCTAGTTGATTCCCGTAAAGAGACTGCTGGGAACAGAGGAAGAAATTTCACGTTACAATGTTCTGGTACCAAACAATGACAGACACAGACCATAAAATATATGGATAGATTGAATAGCATAACTCTAACTATTGTGCAGCATCTTGTGTTGGTTGGTATGCAGTTGTAATAGGGGAAGGAAAATAATGAGATTCTTCTTGTTACTGACTAGACTTGGGAATAAGAAACATCGTCGATACGCAGATTCAGGCTTCACTGAAGAACAAATTACCAATTTTACTGCAGTAATGCCATGAATTTTTCTTAAATCGACGCAGATATCTTTATCTAAACGTTACCTGGAGCCTTTTATGGAATGGGATCTATTATGAAATGAACTAAAAATCCATTATTGCGAGAAAAAAGTTGTTAAATTTTAAAATAGAATGAATATTCATAATAACAACTATGGTGATACAGGAGACGCAGTGGAATCTATCATGTCTGAAACTTGAATTTTGTTGTACCATGTTATTCTTCGAATCCTGAAGATCTGAATTTGAGTCGTGCTACGTCTTTTTACATCATGTCTGTAACGTCAAAACCAATAATGTCTACGCAGGACGACACGCAGAGAAAAACAAAAAGAAATAAAATGCGGATCATTTTCATTGAAGTTGGGGTAGTATCTAACATTGTGATTTAAAATGTCGTAAAGTGAAGATTCTTATCTGGTATGCGCACGTGGGTGTCCTAACAGCCCATGTCAATATATACGTACATGACTTGTGCACAATTCGGCTGTGTGTTTTGTTTGTACCGATTTCAGCGAAGGAACGCAGTTGAAATTCATAACTAAACTCATATGAAGCTACTCAACGAGAAATAGAAATAAATCTGTATGATTTTTTAAATTTCAGATATGCATGCGCAGAGTCTACCGAAAAAAATAGCACACAATTCTCCGTTTATTGGACAAAAAGTTGATTCAACCTTCTCAGAGAATTTTAGGCCATTGATCAACCCATGAATGTCTACCTCTTCTGAAATATTTTCTTCATAAACTTGTGTATGTTATTCTTAAATTATTTTAGCATCTAAATTTGTACTCTTCGACATGCCCTCCGTGTTGCGCGTAAATTTAATAAACTTCGTCAGAGTTATTTCTACCATCTTCTTGGGAAACATTCCGCTGCTTAATTTTTATTTTTCATTTGGAAAATAATATTCATGAGGTTAACAAAGAGTGGTAAGACTCGAAGTTTATGCTTAATTTGTACGAGCTCAATTTTTCCTCGTATAACTACGATGGTAATGATTGGTGATACTCATGTACATCGATACTCCATTTAGTTTAACGTAGACGTTAGAGATAACTGAAGTGTGGTATTCATCAACCTAAATTTGCCGGTGCAGGGGATATGGGAAGTAAGTCGGGGATACTGGAAGTGAAAATGTATCAACTCTCTAATGTTGTTACGGAAATGGAGCTGTACTATGGACCCTTTCTAGAGCAGTTTGCCCTCTCCATTCCTCCCTCTTAGGCCACCATGCTTAAGAAGAGCAAAATCCGGCGGAGAAACACTGAGTCGTCAATGACGGCGAGCAACGGAGATAAAGACCACGAGTCCTGAAGACCCCGCCGGCGGCTGCCTCTCATGCATTGGTTGTCCTCTATGCAGAGCCTTGTGTCTGAGACGGATCGGTTCTGCCTGCCGTTCGCTAACATTGATTGCTAACATTTTCTTATTTCTACTGAGTCCTGAATTTTTATTCCATTGTTACTGATTTCAGGAAACCCAAGATAATGTGTGTCATTTCTGCTGGGTCCTGAATTTTTTGTTCCATTATTACTGATTTCAGCAAACCTAGGCTAATGTAAAATATGCATAGAACTTTTTTGGATGTCGCAGGTATTAAAATGTAAAGTTATTCGTTCAAAGAAGGAAGACCACCAAGGTTTTTTAGCAAGCGGACGGTCGGGAGAGCCTGCTCTGCTCTCAAATTACGTTGTAATGGATGTGATGAATGTTAATTGTGCCACTAACCCTTGAAGCCCTCCAATCCCGCCGTCTTCAACGAGGCAATCCTCGAAGAACTGATCTGTGCACCCTTTCGAACCGAACGCATCAGCTTTGTCCTGCGCTTTACCTTTGTTGCCAATTTAGACATCAATTTCTTTTTGCCCTTCCTAAATTATAGACCTGCAACAGCGCTGGAATGTTTACGTATTTTTTCTTGCACGCTAATTAGGAATGCATGCATTTTTTCCTCGAAACATGTTCTTCAGGAATGTCCACCTCCTGATGTCGATTGAACGGGGAGTTGCTAATGAATGTTAAATTTTTCAATAGTAACTAGAATATTTTTCTATTCGCCTTCCATTTTGAAAATTTCAGTAGAATTTTTATAGATCTGCTCTGAATTTTGAATGAACTTAAGATGTATTTATATGGCGCATAAATTTACTGATAAATAATACTCTGAGCTGCTTAGACAGGATTCATTACTGTTGGCTACTAATGAAACATGGAAACAAATCGTTGATTTTCATAGATTACTTTTAAAATCATCAAGAAAATGAGTTTGTAAGTCATGCCGAGACACTGGAACACAAAGTCAGAAAAGTGCTCGCGTATTTCAAAATTTGTTTTTTACGAGGACTTCTGATTGAACACCTCACATCATTCACTTTCAATAAATAACCACCGCTGCGTTTCGGTGAAACTAAAATATCGTGGTACTTATTTTGCAAGCTGATTAATTTTTCAGCATTTTGTTGCTAGATTTACGTCAACGCGAATTTATCAAAGAAAGCATCAAGCTCTGCGACACACGAATGCAAATCTGGGAGAGAATTTTTTATTTATTAGCACTCTTGTACAATGATTTTTGCAAATTTTTTCAAATGCCGTTCGATAATGTTTCTTATATCATTACTACGAACCTGATTCAACGTGATAATTCTCGATAAGTTACTTTTAGAGAATAAAAATCCTACTAACATCAATGTGATGCCCAACAACGACCAATAGCTGCTTTTATTTTCGTTTGATTTTACAACAAATTAATGACTTACAGTGCTTAACACAGGAACCTAATATTTTCAAATGAGTCTCCCCACAATCACAAGCGTACATGAATATCGTTAACGAAAGTTTTTCTCTTGTTTCACATGTTGTAATTTTCGTTAAAATAAAGCAACTACAGCAGGATTGCTCACGCTGCTCTCATTCTGAGCTTAACTTTTGCAGCTGCCAATAAAATTAGACGTTAATGGAACCTAAAAATATTTTTGCAAGTTTACTGTTGCTTCATTTCATTTGAATATCTTGTGTTATTGCTCGTGTTCATTCCTTGCACTCTGTGGAACATGTGAGATGTCTCACTCTCATTTCAAATGCTTGAGTTCACTTCTTTTAAGTAGGGAGTGTGTGTTTTATTTTAGCGTGTTACTTTTTACAATCATGATACATTTTTGTTCATGCTTCCTTGAACTAGATACAATTTTATAATTGTTTACATAAAGTAATTAATTTCCCACTACAACTCTCGATTTCCCTCCTTAAGTAGACTAAATGTTACGACTTTATTCAACCTAATGAATTTGAGTGAGACATTCCATTTCTTGAGCATTCATTCCTCTTCAGTGCATTCAAAGTTTATGATTGTCGCTTATGAAATTTTTTTCGACCAGGCCACCATGTTGAAGAAGACCTCGAAGTCGCGCCTCCAGCGCCGCAACACCGAACCTTCAGTTGTGATCAACGCATCTCAGCTGCAAGTGCACGTTAAAGACCAGATCAGGCCGGACCCTGCCTCCACAACTCAGTTCTAAACTCTCCCGCACTCCTTGTGTGTGCATGTGACAGCTGCCAGCGCTTTCAAACCATCAAATGACTACTTCTTCTCGCCTGATTTCACGTTTGTTCCCGACGACGGCGGCCGCTGGCTTAGAGTCAAAATCCGTCTGCAATTGATCTGGAGTGCGTCTTGTTTACATTCTGTGGAAACCACCAACTCTAAAGGGGTTCTTATGCCAAGTATAATAATGGTTATTCCACATCGATTCCCAAATTTAATTTACGTTCAGAGCTCACAGTCGGATGTCCATTCATTCCTTTCATGAAACCCTGAGTAAACTTAACTGATGAAAACATTCAGCTCACATTATTTACTAAAACTTTCAACGTAACTGCAAAATAATTTCCTTTGAATTCTTCGGACACTTTATTCTGGATACTTGCGCTAATCACTGACCACCAACTTCAGATAGCTGACCTTTAACTGACCGACAATAACCGTCAATTTTCAATAGGAGCTTCTGTGTGAAGCATCAATCACCAATACGAACAATATACTTGTGCCGATTTCTGTGAATCTGAATTTCAACGATGCATTTTTGTAAAACCATCGCCAAACTATTCTGCATCCACTTGATTGTGAACAGACAGATTTTTGACTAATATATAGAAACAGTGAAGATCGAAGGTGCCAAATAGTAAGTGTGCAATTTATCGTAAGTTGAGAAACATGGTGACGAGTAGAAAAGCTAGCGCCAGTCACAGTGTGGTTCTGCCGTTACCGGACGCGTCAGGTCCAGAGGAGAGACTTGCACCTCGCGCTACTGCGCCAGGCCGCTGCAGACACGTGACACCTCCACACATCAACGATATCCAACATTGTCAAGCACGCTGGGCGTTTGTCTATCCATTCTCATGCTACTCTCAAGAGACAAACGTTTCAAAATACAGAAAAGTTTGGTGTTTGTGAAAGGAGGAATTGAATTGACTATTTCAATGAAGTTGTGGTGAACTAGTAACAAAAACAATATTGCACAAGCACTAAATGTCTTGAGTAACCTCACCACGATGAAGAATATTTCGGTCGACATGGTGGCCAATGCATGAACTGAAGTAGTCAGCGTTATTGCTTAAGCTTAGATCACACGCGAGTTCTTCTTTTGCTGAATAGACGATCTACAAGTAAAGTTTTCCACTCTTCATTCTCGCGTGTGAGGAGCTTCGGTGACCTGTAGAAAAGTCCAAATTGGTATAATATGTTGTCATCAAAAGTGGATTCAGCACCGTTTCCTAGATAACTAGTTTGATTCATCCGTTAATCAATGCTCGCGTTTGATAAAGTGTGAAAGTTTTTTAGGCAATGCTTAACCGATTCATGTGCTCCTCAATTTTCTATCGGGCTCTTCTTTGGGATGACGTTCTGCGTTTTTGACCCGTGTTAATTTCGAGGGAGTTCGTATTTCTCTTGAGCCTCTGAAGGTGATTTATTCAAGTTTAAGATCGATTGAAATTATGTGCACGGTGCAAATAAATAGCTCTCGCAGAAGCATTCCCGGTTCCCCACCTGCTGCTCATGCGCTGTTCCGTATCTCTTATGGAGAAACAAAATGCCTTTCTTTTTATCATCCAAGCATGTATTTCTATTCAAGATGATGTCTACGAACCGAATATAATATGATATTTTTTTATCAGATTTTGCAAGAATAAAATGTTTAATTTGCCGTGCATAAAGGTTGTTACGGAAGATTTAGAATGAATTGAAGGCTCATCTCGATTGTTTTATGTACCTGTTTCTTCTGCATGCCATCTTCCATCTTTAATACGCGAGTGCCAAGAATCCTAAATTGATTTCAACTAGGTCTTAGATCATGTAGCTGACTTTTTAATATAACTTTCTTGTGGCACCCCTACCTCAAAGTGCTTTTCTTTTATTGATTCCAATCTGAAACATCCGAGAAACCTAAAACATGATCAAAATTAGCACGGTGTCTGGTGCCTAATAAATTTGAAGCTCCGTGTAAAATATCAACGTACTGTGAATCTTGAATTTCTGATTTTGTATTCAAGTGAATTGAATTTAAAGAGAGGTGTCCACACTTTTCTATGGGAAGCCCAAATTTCACTTCATCCTATCAATCCTCATGGGTTGAAGTGTTGAAATGTATGCTCTGATGAGTAATAGTACTATTTAACCTCAATTATGGATTAAACTCCATATTCATCTGCCCTACCCGTCGTATGCTCACAGCAACGAGCACCGTGCCGGCTTCTGTTCCGCATTTCCTTTGTATATGTGTTAGATCCCTTACAGCTGCGTGTGCAGTTTTTCTACTTTTCTTATTTTCCATATGTCTACCACACAGGCAATGCTGACTAACATCTCATCTAATTTTTCGCGTTTGGTAATCGGTGTGTGATTTCATTTTGGATTTCTCTTGCACTAATACACCACATTTTATATCATTTTAAACTCGTCGCACGCAAGAAGTATTTAGTCCTGGCACGAAATGTGAAGTAGATGTATTTTGGCAACAAATTTAATAAGAGAAAAATTGGTGGATTTCAACCAATCTAGAACACTAATTATTTTCGATTAGTTCCACTTTGTGTATCATCTTTGGATTTCCTGAGGTGTTATACAATGGAACATGAACCGCCTAATTTCGATTGGATGCCATGGCTTGCTAGTTGGAAACTATGGCAAATGATCTCTGGTATTCAATTTTATCAAAAGATGCCATCTATTCTGTTTATCTATCTTACTTTATAACATAAAATTTGAAGAGAACGTCAATATACCTACGAAATATTTCTCTGAAAATATTACAGTGCCAAAAACAGAAACAATCGTGATTATTGGTCTCACGTTTTCGTTTTGCGCTCCAAATCTCATAGTGGGTTATTTTCCTAAAAAAATTTCATAAACTTGGGACCGTAATTTACACCTGCCGATTTGAAATGAAAAATTTCTTCTACAAACGAAGATCAAATTTGACTTGGAGCTTCTCTCATAATTCTGAAAAAATTAACGAATCAGTCAATAGTCTTAGACGAACAGGGCGCAAGTTGCTCTCGTGCACCAGGCTGGTTGACTACAATATTGGAAGCAGGTCTTATTTCTGCTACGAGGCGTGCGCGTCTGCAGTGTTTATCTGTTCAGGTAGTGCCAGGGAGAGTATGAGTGTTTGTCGAGTAGTTCAGCTTCATTTCCTCTGTTGCCGCTTGATGTGACCGTACCTCATCTTGTCAAACATCATCTTCTATGGTAACTTTCGGGATAAAATTGATAGGCTTGCCTTTAACTTGCGCACCAGTCTCTTGGTAAAAAAGTCTGTCAAATTTTACCTGCGTGGCATTTTATCGATCTCTGTATTTTTAGCCCTTCGCAGCACGATTGATTTGAAATTCCTGGCCTACTGCTTCATATGATATTCTAGCCTCTGAGTGATCCATGAGTGTTGTTGTGAACTATTTGTTTGGGATAATATCCTATTTGTAAATATACATTTGATTCTGCGTATTGAGTGTAGGATTTTGTTACAACTTTAGTTGAAACATTTTGAGATTTAGACATGCTCTATACGCAATGGTCTTTGATCTCAAAAGAAAGTGTAAAGCAGATATTGCTAAGAATTTTGATTAGTTCTTACATTTTCTTCCACGTTTGAACATTACTTTTAAATTAGGTGTGTAATGTTGAACTCGTAGCGAGTGTTTCTTCACAGGTCAAGTGTTCTTGGTTTGAGGAGTTTTATTTTTCCTGTGATTCACCTTCTTAATGTTTATCAGTTCGTCGTTCACTTGAGCCTGCTCTATGAGATCATGTTACTTCAACAGCCCAAGTGAGGTGCCAAATAAATTCAGTCCTGGCGAGTTTATCGTATCCTGCAAGTCTCAGTTCACGGTGAACTCAAATCTAGTAATATCTACCGCGATCTAGAAGTTCTGATACTGCGGTGAATTAAAATGATTTCCTTTTCAGCTTATCCTAAAGTATCATATTCATTTCTGGTATTGCAATACAGTAATTGGCTTCATGATAAATTTTATCATAAGGCTATCGTGCTTCACACTTTTCGTTGATTCTTTCAAGAGGTAATCAATTGATGGAAGAGTTCTTTTTCTTTATATCGTTGTAATCAAAGACGATAATTTTGGATGTATATATCAATGGTATTTAGGTTAAATGAAAGTGACAATCTTTAACTTTATGTTCATCCTATTTGAAATCTCATAACGTGCAGTATATTTGGCGTTAGCAACCAGTAGCAGTTTGCTCACGTGGAATGGTCATTTCTTTATTTTGATCCTGAATTGTAGCCGTGAATGCTAGAACGTTATTCTCTTCGAACTTCATCCTTATTTGTAAATAATGAACTTATCATAATTGTTATGCTTTATTTTCTTTCCTCGTAAAGTTTGTGAAGGCAAGACCTGTTGCGTTGGAGACTAAGCCGTTTTGTGTAGAAACAGCAGTAAGTTGTTTCGCTCCAGCATAGAGAGGTATTTCTACCCTTGCTTCCGTCATGAAAGTTATTTTATCCTGCTCTTGGTAAGACTATTCGGTGAATGTTGTATTTCTGTTCTATGATTAAGGTGTCGCAGCCACGACGGAGAGCGTGGCTGCGACGGTGAGAGGAGGACGTTTGAGGAGCAGAAGAAGGAGGAGAGGGGAGAGGTAGAGGAGGAAGAAGTGAAGAGTGAGGAGATGTAAGAGGGACGATGGGAGGGAGAAGAAGTAGAAGAGGAGATGGGCTGCGGTGACTGCCGTATAATGAGAACTGGACTATGAAGACTGGGCTGTCACCGTACCCTAGAGACGCACACAATACACTCATCTCTTCACCCTCAATACTACGCACAAAACATTGACTAACGCATAAATGTTTTCCATGCAAGCATGCTGTTTTTACCTTAAGTATCAAAAAACATTTTCAGACAATGGAAATAACATACACTACACTCTGCTCGGAAGACATTCATTTCCTCTCGAAGCCATCCGCTGTCAAGTTTGAACTTTTTCGCTGGCTGACGCACATTCGATGCTTAAATGTGTAGTAGAGTTAGAACATGTGCGGACGCCGAAAACGTCACAGCAAATAACATCACATTGCAAACTGAACTTCAACTGTTACGACAGGTTTCTGTGTGCATTTCCGTTAGTGTTGATCTCTACGCTACATGAACTGAAGGAAGGGATTTACATTTTTTCGGTTCCTCTGACTACACGGAACCTACATCTCTTTGAGAACAGCTACGCGATAGTTTTGTGAACATCTCGTGTCCGTCAGTACGCTATACTTGAATGCATCATGAAAACACTATACTTAACTCCTGAAATCATGATGATAAAAGTATACAAGTATTCTATTCATTGAAATGTGTAGAACCGTTTGAAAGTTGACTATCATCACGAAAGAATTCTTGTTTAAAAAATGCACCATGATCTTGCATCTAGTTCATTCAAAGGAAAATTACCAAAATTACCGCATTTCTATTGGCACAGCTCAGTTTGAAGCGTAACATGATGTAATAAATGAAATTTGTTTCTTTAGATATTTTGTTGAAGTCGTCTTAGATTCCATACACGTCAATGAGAAGCTGCGTCTCCGACTTAAAGACGCCGCAAGGAGCATCTGCTTCACCATATCTGTAGTGTACGCTATTTTTTTCATCAGTGTCAATGTCATTCTTTTTGCCAACCCTGAGGGAAGTACAGCTTTTGCAAACTTCGTCAAGAGCTGTCGCAAGACATTGTTATTCCTTTGAATCCTATTTACTCTGTGGAGGGTGTAAGAGCATATCACGTGTCAAAGTATATTAAACGTGCGGCATTTACTCTTTCTACACCAATGTTCCCTTTGGTATTAGTCCTGTAGATGTAACCTGCTTGCAATTCACCTTCCTCATGACCGCCAGCTGGTGCCGTTCTTTAACTCTTGTTCCCGTCAAAATTTTTTAAGATATGAAAACTGTGGTTTTAGTAAGAAAAAATTTTTAATAATAATTATAGTATTATTTCCAAATTAGGAATGCAGAACGACCACACGAGTAGTGTATCAGAGAAAGTAATTTAAAAAATTTCGAATTGTAAGTTAGAGGACCATAAAAATTACACCTGTACAATGGTGACTGAATAATTTTGGTTTTTGTGAAAAATTTCCTGTAATAAAAGATTTGGTCTGTGATTTTCGATGCATAAATTTGGTTCATTTTTCCACGACTTGATTAAAGAGAGGCGTTAGAAAATCAATGTATATGTGATCCTTGCTCTCCTTCTTTCCTAACCTTTGAGACAACCCTCGCGCGTGCTGCGCCCTGCGTCTCACGACACGAGGCCGCACATGTGCAGACGGAAGTCTCAAATCCTTCAGTAGAAGCGGCCTCCTAACGCATCACCCGGGGCTCAATTCTTTTCAGCAATGGAGGAATTGGGTGTTGCGTGGGGAACCCTCTCTCTACTTCCCTTGCTGCACTTTTTTGGTCATGCCCTTAGTGTGAGCAACACATTAAGCCGACACCTCAACATCTACCCCAGCGCGTGTCGTTACTAGAGACCCTCAGTGTTCAGTTTTAACCTGCAATAAAATAACTAACATGTCACGTCTATATCCATGTGTAACTAGGAGTGATGCGATTCGTGAAATATAGAAAAATTAATGTCATGTCGTTTTCTTCTCCTTAACTACGCAAAATTTGTTTTACTTCGGTAATGTTATCTACCATATCCAACGTCGTCTACTGAAGTGATGTTATGAGTGGTTACGTTTTAAATAAACAGTGGCCCATTCAGCCTTTGTGAACTTTTCAGAAAACAGGATTTTCTCGAAGTGGTAATCAATAATATTTAATCATATATATATTTGAAAATATTTCCAGAGCTTGCAACTGTTGTCCATTTGAGAAGCTGTGGATTTTTCCATTGACTCAATAATATTTTTTTCATTCTGAATCGCTACTTCTACCCTCTTAAATAGGAGTACATATTATTGTGATAAATGCGGTAACCAATGTATCTCGAAAATTTAAAATAAAGCTATGTAGGTCTTAAAAAATAAATGGTTGTGAATATAACTTGAGTTACTCTGAAAAAGCAGCGCGTTAATGAAACTAAACTAGTTAATACTGATTTTAGATTTCTGTTCACTGAAGCTTAAATCAGTGTATGCAAAGATTGACGAGTTATTAATATTACTGACATCAAAAAATAATTTTACCAGTGATTTAACAATGATGTAATTAAACAATAAGGAGTATAATCTAGGTGTGTAATATTTAGTAAAACTTTCAAAAAAGAAAAACAATAACTGATAATAATGACATGAATCACAGTGAAATAGTACAAATAATTGTAATTCTTGTCCCACCTTACATTTTTTATCTATTAACTTTCTTTATAGTTTGCTAACGAGATCAATGTGCCTCGAGTCCGTCAATAGCCTAAACTTATATATTTGGGAATAGTTTGCCCCACTACTGTGATCTAATTACATATAGAGTTTTTTGCTGAATGATGAATAAAAAATATCGTTCCAAAACATCATTCGTCTGATTCGGCTTATTTTCCGCAGCGAAGAGCTGAAAAAGTGCGTAAGGTTTGCATACCTTTTCGAGAAGTATACAGAAATGAATGAAGATCCGGCTGTTAAGGGAACCATTTCCGAGCATCTCAGTCCAAGATGAGATTTTCCTGATTGTTGTTTTTTATTGCTTTAAAAGAGTTTGAGATATGTCCCCGAATGTCTGTAGAAATATCAGGAATGTATCCCAGAGCTAGCGCCCCCCCCCCCCCCCCCCCCCCCCCNCCCCCCCCGAGAGGGGGAGAGCATCCCCCTTTCGGACCTCTTTTTCATTTATGAACCTAGAGCAATAAAATTTGGTACACTGATAAATGCAATTTAGAATCATTTACCTTCTATGAAAAAAAACGATTTTCTTGAAAAGAAAATGGGAAATCATAGAAAACGACATTTTTTGGGGGGTTTTCTAAATGCTTCTTCTCTGACAGTTTTTGAGCTACAGTGATGATTTTGGTATCATTGGATGCAGAATAACGCGGACATTCCAAAAAATTAAATGCTTTTCCTCAAATTTCCAATTATTTTTTAAACTTTTTTATATTTCATCATTCATATTCCTCAAGGTAAGCGTCCCAATTCCGAACCTTTTCTTTATTATTGAATTTAGAGCGATGAAATTTGGTACACTGATAGGAAATGCAATTTAGAATCATTTACCCTCAATGAAAAAAAAGCGATTTTCTTGAAAAGAAAATGGGAAATCATAGAAAACGACATTTTTGGGGGTTTTCTAAATGCTTCTTCTCTGACAGTTTTTGAGCTACAGTGATGATTTTGGTATCATTGGATGCAGATTTACGTGGACATTTCAAAAAATTAGATGCTTTCTGTCAAGTTTTAAATTTTTTTTTTAAAATGTTAAAATTAAAAAAACAAAACAAAATTCAAATTTATGACGTCATAACTTTGAAACGAAAATGAATTTTGAAAAACTATTCTAATTTTTTGAAAGTTCTCGTTTTTCCGCATCCAATGATATTAAAATAATCACTGTAGGTCAATAACTGTAGGTGGAGAAGCATTTTTAATCTTAAAAATCTTTTTTAAAAACAAGTAGGTTTTCAAGACGTTTTTCATAATAACTCCAAAGTTTACAAAGCTAGAGCAATGCGGTTTGTTGCATTTGAAAGTGAAATGTGTGCTCTTCTAAAATTACGAGGGGATTTTTCAAATTGTTTATGTAACGCTTTCCGTGGGCTTTTTTACCCTAAAATTATAACTTTTACCCTGACTCTTACAAAAAAGTTCATAAAAATTCAGAAAAAAAATCGAAAAAATCCCTCGTAATTTTGGTAGAGCACACATTTTACTTTCAAATGCAACAAACCGCATTGCTCTAGCTTTGTAAATTTCGGAGAAATAATTAAAAATAAAGAAATGTATTTTTTTTATTTTAAGGAATAATTAATATTCTATGCCCTAATGAAAAAACTTTTTATTTAAGTTGTTACAAATTTGGAGATCTAGTAGTGTGCAAATTTTCATAGACGTATGTCCAATAGAAACAATTTTTCCATTTTTTGGAAATGGTTCCCTTAAGGTGATGTTTTTTGCATCATTTTAAAGAGGCAAGATTGCTCTTGATTGAGCTAAAAGTTCGGAAGTGAAAGCCGACAGCAGTCGAGGATCTCTCCCATGGTCAAAAATTCAATTTAATATGCTGAAGCTTCTCATTGAAGCTTCTCATTTTTTCTATTTTATCTAAGCGTGACATAAAGACACATACTTGATAATCATTATTCGTTTAGGGATTCGATCTTGTTGTGAATAATCCTGAGTTGAAAATATTTGCTATTTATACATCTTTTTAGATCGTTCATTGACCACTGTACACCGTCCTATCACAGGGGTTAATAAAACACTGGTCACAGGGGTTGACTCAACTCGTTTATTAATTTGGCGAAACACGACCAACCCAGTGTGCGAGTTACAACTTGAAACTGAGTGACTAAGTTTTAAAGGCGACCTTGAAAGAATGGCAGATGATTTGAAGAGCAGTCTGGAGTGGAACCTGGAAGACCAAAAGCGCTTGGTAGGAATCAGCTTCCGTAACTTAGGCCCAAAATCCCAAAACTCCAGGCTGAAGCAAGCAGTTTACGATTTTGACTAATAATGCATGGCTGTAATAGTTACATAGTAAAGGCAACTATTACAGCCATGCATTATTTTTGCACAACTAAGAAAAGGAGATCACACAATCCTCAGCACTTAGAAATTTAAGAAAGGATAACGGAGGAGTTTAGGTATTCCAAATTTCTTGAACGGAAATCAAAAGTCTAGTCAGTTACGTTACAAATTTACTCAAGCATTATAAAGGAATAACAATTTATAAACTATTCCACTTCACAAATTTAGTCAGCTAGATATAAAATCCTAGGAGAGCGGCGATCACAAGATGGCGACAGGCCTAAGCCTACAAATGTGAGCGTACCATAAAGCACTCTACGGAACTCGTGCTTTGCGGTTTTATGCAGCTGATGAATATATGTTTCTACACAGTAGCACAAAGCTCTATTTTAGTTTGAGAATTTATCTCAAGCCTAACACAACTTAATCAACAAACACGATACAGTAAAGGGCCATTTACACTAGGGGGCATTTCGGCCGTGAGGCGCGAAAAAAACACAGTTTATTTCCAATAAAGATGGTACATAAGTACCATCATTGGTTTTAAAATATCTTAAAGTTAATACACTTAGATGATACACACACATGAGTATTGTAATACCTATGTCACTGGTCGATAAAAATGATTGAGGGCAATGTACTGCTAATATTGCTTAATCTACATTTGATGATACATTTATTGATTATTATAAAAGATAACACAATATCATGGACGATGCATTTTCATTGTGGGGTGAAAACACTTTTGACAGTTTACATGTACATGACATAAAACTTCGAAATTCATGACACCAGCAAATAATATATGAATCGCTTTTTTCGGCCGATGAATATATGAATCGATCGGCCGAAAAAAGTGTGTTGCAGGTTTTGTCAACGTGGGATTTGAAAGACATGTCTCTATCGAACCAAATACCCAAATTTTTTACTTTTTCTGATGGGTGAATATTATCATTTCCAATCGTCAGAGTTAGATCCAGATTTCGAATATTTTTTATTGTATCTTTTGACCCAAAAACAATGAATTGTGTTTTACTCGCGTTTAGCTTGAGATCATTTTGGTCATACCATGACTTGAGGCTGATCAGTAGGGCTTCAGCTCTATTTTTCGTCTGTTGTATTTCTGCTACAGAGCTTGTCATTGCAATTTCGACATCATCAGCACACATAGAAATTCGAGTGTTAGAAGGCATTGGAGGGAAATCGTTAAGGAAAATAGAAAACAATAGCGGACCCAGAATGGATCCTTGAGGAACACCAAAGTTATTTTGAAGGAATGGGGAAAACTTGTTATCTAAGAGGACTGCATGAGATTGATTTGATAGGTAGCTTTTAAACCAATGCGTATCAACTCCTAAGTTTAGTATTTTTCGTAGGAGTTGATCATGTTCGACGCTGTCGGATGCTTTAGAGAGATCGAGTAGCAGCAAAAGTGTTACATTTTTTTGGTCAATATCGCTGTATATTTTTCCAGTGATATTGAGCAGGGCATCTTGAGTGCTAGTCTTCCTCCTATAGGCATATTGATTTCGATGAAGTAAATTTGACTCATCCAAGTGAGATGTGTGCAGAATACCTGCATTATAGCCTTAAGTACTAGAATTAAGGTAGATGTAAGGAAAAACGGTTGAAGCGGTTGCTTCATTAACATATAAAATTGAATTCAATAAATTAATTAAATTAACCGTAATTTGAAGGAATTAAAATAAAACAATTTGGAAAAAGGTATTCAGCTAAAACTTCGTAAATACAGTCACTCCTTTCACACCGCTCCTCTGATTATCACAGTTGTACCGTACTAGTACCAACTCTCCCTTTCTGCTACTAACTTCTGTGGAAGCTCCTCCTATTTCCACAGTTCTTCATCAGATCCCGCAGAGAAACCATCATATCTGCCTATCCCGGAATCGACACTACTCTCGATTCACTGATCGACGCTCTGCTGGACCGCTGGACCTTGGTTGTAGCCGCATGTGCCGTGTATATTTCGAACGGCAAAATTGCCCCTTCGTCTCGACCGAATTTCAGCTGGATCTCAACTGTCTACGCGTGCCTGATGGAGCGCAATCGACGAAAGTGTTAATTCCGCTACCATCTTCAAGACCGTAAATTCATCTTCAATGAAAATGTATAAATAAACTCTTCGCTGGAAGGACGGATGGACCGGCAGCCGGGATCATAGAGAGGACGGCAACACTCAGACGTCGCTCGGAGGTTGGTCTAGTGCATCGTTGCAAATGGGCTGTTCGGGGACGGTGTGGACCTTTAGTGACTGCTTCCCATGATTAATTAAAACATCCGCTTGGTGTTAAAAAACCTCATAAACTTACCTTGGTGTTAAAAAACCTCATAAACTTACCTTGGTGTTAAAAAACCTCATAAACTTACCTTGGTGTTAAAACCTCATAAACTTACCTTGGTGTTAAAAAACCTCATAAACTTACCTTGGTGTTAAAAACCTCATAAACTTACCTTGGGGTTAAAACCTTATAAACTTACCTTGGTGTTAAAACCTCATAAACTTACCTTGGTGTTAAAACCTCATAAACTTACCTTGGTGTTAAAACCTCATAAACTTACCTTGGTGTTAAAACCTCATAAACTTACCTTGGTGTTAAAACCTCATAAACTTACCTTGGTGTTAGAAAACCTCATAAACTTACCTTGGTGTTAAAACCTCATAAACTTACCTTGGTGTTAAAAAACCTCATAAACTTACCTTGGTATTAAAAAACCTCATAAACTTACCTTGGGGTTAAAACCTCATAAACTTACCTTGGTGTTAAAACCTCATAAACTTACCTTGGTGTTAAAACCTCAAAAACTTACCTTGGGGTTAAAACCTCATCAACTTACCTTGGTGTTAAAACCTCATAAACTTTCCTTGGTGTTAAAACCTCATAAACTTTCCTTGGTGTTAAAACCTCATAAACTTACCTTGGTTCTAAAACCTCATAAACTTACCTTGGTGTTAAAACCTCATAAACTTACCTTGGTGTTAAAACCTCATA
>JACJUY010004120.1:39869-75777 GCA_014220935.1 Platorchestia sp. MABIK | reverse complement strand
TTCCCTAACTCCATACAAAATGATATCTTCCTCTCTTCAGAATACCTTTCTTGCAGTTAGGGAGGCTTAACACGTCAACTCTGAAGTGGTACATATGTGTACCACTGGGTAAATTGCTCATTTATGTACTGAAATATACAAATAACATTTCAACTATTTTGCTACCTTTTATAAGGTAGCAAAATAAGGTATAAGGTAACATATTATGGTTCAAATGCATTCTTTACACTTTTTAAAAAGGTTAAAAATGTATTAGAGCAGAAAAGCCAGTTTTTCTATACAACTTCTTCTAATCTAACCAAACTGACCGTAGCAATCGCACAATGGTATTCAACGTGTTGAACTAACATCTAATTTAATTTGTTTGTTTTCTTCAAAACATAATTATATTGCTTTCTATTTTATAGTGTTTTTGCTAATGCAGGTTGAAGGAGCATATTTAATGTTATGGAATATTATAATGGGTGTCTCGTTTCATCACAGCCCACTGTGTCCTGCCAAAATGGACTGGAGCGTGCTATACCCAGACTGTCCTGCTGAGCAAGATTCGGCAGTTCGGTTTGCCGACATAGGCTGTGGCTACGGGGGATTGCTTGGTAAGCTTATTGTTTTTTGTTCGCAGTTTATTAGAAATATCACAATTAATTTAATGTCATTTTGTTCACAAATTGTTTAATTATATCAATCAACTCAATATCTGTGTGTTATTACTTTATTTGCATTTTAACAATAAATTTAATGTCTCTTTTTGTTTTTTAAATATTTGAATTATAACTATTATATATTTCTTGGTGTTTCGAACAAATAGAACACAAAATTTGTTGACAATAATTTGAGTCAAGCATTGAATCCATTCTTGTGTTTCTGACTTGGATCTTTAAGCCTTTAGAGCTACTTGGTATTCAATTTCAATGTTGCAAAATCACTTCAGTCTGCTCTTTCAATTGACTACTGTTATTCTCCATCTCTCAGGAGACATAGGGTGGGCAGTAGATTTAGGTTCAGGCAGGTTTATTCTGTGCTGAGGGGCTATGGTCCCCTTGGAGAAATACTGTTTGCTTGCCTCAGCTTCTTGAGTTGGACCTTCAAGACTTCTGTCTTTTACTTGGCTTCTATTTCCATGTCTTCTTTGCTATCTCTTCATTGTCTTTTCTTCCTTTTCCTCCTTACCCTTGCAGTTTCTATACTCAGGGTATCCTACGTGGGAACACATCTTGTACGTGGATTCCCTAATTTTACAGTCCATACTTGATGGTCTTTTCTTTTTGTTTTCTTGAAATCACCTTTGTTGTAGCCAGGAAGGCTTAAACTAATTAATAAAATGCTAGAGTGTTATAAACCTGTTTGTAATTGAGATACATGTATCTGAGAGACAAATCCTAAGCATGTATTTTAGGAAGAAGTTGTAGGCATGGCCCCAAATACGTCTCTTGAGTGTCTGCAACATCCAGCTTGCATGAGTCTGAATACATTCTGTTTTCTCCTGTCTTTTTGAGTGATTGATAAATGTTAAGTAGAGAGATAATAAAACTTTAAATGTGTGTTGTTCAAGTGTTCATTGTTGTTTTGTGTTCTTGATTTTGCTGTGTTTTTATTTTTGAATAATTTCTTATTGCACTGTCTTTCATTCACTGCTAGGGTAGCTAGGGCAGTATTTCCTGGCAGAGCTTTTCTTTCACCTGATGAAACCAAGTGTTGATCTGGTGAGTGTTGCTTTTTTGTTCAGTGATGCTTTGCTTGTATAAATTTTTTTGTTGCTCTAGGCTAAGATTTACTTCATGTTGAGCATGTTGTTTACTTTTGGCATATTGATTCTTTTATTTCTTTTTTGTTAAAAGATAAAGTTTTCAGTTTTACATGATTTCAAGACCATTTTTGTATTAAAATTTTTCCTATATTACTCATTTGAATTTATTGTTGAATTTGCCTTGTTTAGCATAAATTAATTCTCTGCATGATTTATTTTGTCCAATTAATTAATTTTTGAAGTTTAATTTTAAGATATTCAAAAAGACTGGTTTGGTTCATTTTCTGTTTTTCCTGCATTTTTTTTGTGTTTTCTCTGTTTTTCAGGGCTTTATTTATAGTGGCTTGTCCTGATTTGTCTTCATTGTTTCCAAGCCTTATTACTTCTTTTTGCATGTCCAATCACCTGTTCCACAATGAACCTTCATCATTTGCCAAAACAAATTTTATCACTCCCTCACTTTGTGGCCAAAACCAGCTATGTGGAACGATGGGCAAATGATAGTGCTCCGTCTTCAAACTAAGTTTCTGATGAAATAAAGGCAGTTACTTTGTAAAGAAAACATGGTCAAAGAATGAAGAAGAAGAAAATGTGGCACGCTGTCTTTGTTGTGCCAAAAATAAACAACATGAATTTATCAGTGGGATAATGTATTTACTAAGTTCCTGGCTGTCTTTGCAAGAAGCTTGCTCATCATTTTGGCAAGGCGTTTTTTGGATATACCTGATGTTGGAGTTTCATAGCTGTTGGTTAGTGTTCAAATTGCCTACTGTGCATTTTTCTAACTCATTATGAGTGTCTGTTTTTGGAGCTGTCATATGTGGCCATGCTGCTCTCTGGTCTTGGTGCCTAGCTTTAGTGCCTGCAGCAAAAAAGTCTTCCTATTCCTAGCATCTACTAAACCCTGTTGTTCTCATTCCAGTGTCACTGTCTCCACTGTTCCCCTCCACACGCATGCTTGGCATGGAGATCCGTGTCAAAGTTGCCGACTTTGTGACGGACCGCATAGCTGGACTGCGAGAGGAACACCCTGGGCAGTATGGCAACATTGCCTGCGTCAGGACCAATGCGATGAAGTACCTGCCTAATTATTTTACTAAGGGGCAGGTGAGTGCAGTTTTCTCCTTTTGCTCTCTTGGCATTTCCTTCAGAAGGGAAAGTGGTTTTTTCAATCTTCTTCAAAGACCCAAACCTACAAGTTCAAAAAAACAGAATTACCTATTTGGTGAAACTTCTAAATTCTTACATAAAAATTTTTAGTCTAATCAGCATCTTCTCCCGTCTCAATTACCGATAGCTCAACGCGGTTGATAACCAGTCTCTCCATTAGTGATGTGACATACACGATATTCTTGTCGCCAAGGTTAGAGGGCGCTAATGGGATACTGCGTTAGGAAAGTAATTTTAACACGTTGACCGCAATGGGTTAAACTGAAGTTCAATATTCAACTCAAATTAAAAGTCAAAAGTGATGAGCAAATTTATAAATACCAAACAATATCTGGGATCATTAAATACCATTAATTTAAAAAATATTGTAAGCATTTTTCAAACTACCTATCGATGGGTCGTTTTGCTGCAAGAAAAACGGATGGGTCGTCTCACAGTCAATGTGTTGAAGGTTAAATTAATAAAGGGAATATCTTGCTGCTTGTAATGATTATTCTCAAGTATTTCAGGACTTTATTTCAATTAAAAGCAGAGGAATTTTTCCTTTCATTAACGGGACTTTAGTCATCATCTCAATCGACCAGAAGACAATGAAGTTGCTCTGCAGCTTGAATTTTTGGATTAGCAATGGTTTTTATTTAAAGTTTAAGTGTAGGTTAATTATGGATGAAACCATACATTGGGCTTACAATTTAATGGCTTAATTTTCATTGTAGCCAGACCCCAAAAGAGATAGTAAAATGATATGCTTATCAACTTGAAGTAATTAAAGGGAAAAAATGACACTGGGCACCAACAACAAAAATGATGAAGAATGCAAAGTAAACAGAAGAACTAAGGAAACTTGGCACTCGCACCTCATAATCTCTCTAAAACCGCTCAAAACCATGACCTCTCTTCAGAGAATTCAAAAATCAAAAGCTTTAAAAATTAAATGTTGTCTTCAAGGAGATGCGTTCAGATGGATGTCAAAATTTCTAACAATAATATTTAACTTACTGTATGTTGACTGATTTATTCTTTAACAAAATCAAATCTGATTTATTCTCTAATGCATCTTTTACTCATGGTGTGTATTGATCTCATTGCAGCTGAGCAAGCTGTTCTTCCTGTTCCCTGACCCGCACTTCAAGAAAGCCAAGCACAAGTGGCGGATCATCAACCAGACGCTGCTGGCAGAGTACGCTTACGTGCTCAGGGAAGGGGTGAGGCCTTGAAGATGTGGGCCTTATTGGTTCCTGTTGTCATATGTGTTGTTGTTCCTGTGTGTCCACGTTGCTCCCATGTGTTCTTGTTGTTCCTGTGTGTTCCTGTTGTTCCTGTGTGATCTTGTTGTTCCTGTGTGTTCTTGTTGTTCCTGTGTGTTCTTGTTGTTCCTGTGTGTTTTTGTTGTTCCTGTGTGTTCTTGTTGTTCCTGTGTGTTCTTGTTGTTCCTGTGTGTTCTTGTTGTTCCTGTGTGTTCTTGTTGTTCCTGTTTGTTCTTGTTGTTCCTGTTTGTTCTTCCTGTTCCTGTGTGTTCTTTCTGTTCATGTGTGTTCTCCCTGTTCCTGTGTGTTCTCCCTGTTCCTGTGTGTTCTCCCTGTTCCTGTGTGTTCTCCCTGTTCCTGTGTGTTCTTCCTGTTCCTGTGTGTTCTCCCTGTTCCTGTGTGTTCTTCCTGTTCCTGTGTGTTCTTCCTGTTCCTGTGTGTTCTTCCTGTTCCTGTGTGTTCTTTCTGTTCCTGTGTGTTCTTTCTGTTCCTGTGTGTTCTTTCTGTTCCTGTGTGTTCTTCCTGTTCCTGTGTGTTCTTCCTGTTCCTGTGTGTTCTTCCTGTTCCTGTGTGTTCTTGTATCTAGAATCTGAAAAGTTTTCATTATATTTTTTAAACTTTTTAACTATTTAAGACGCTGACTAGGGTCGTGCGGCCGCTGCGATTGGTCAGGTTAGGTTTGTATCGGACACAAATGAGCAATGGTGCATATGCGTAGTCAACGTGTTGATTCAGGCTGGTTAGTGGTTTATCTAATTAATTAGTTGCATTCACATTAGTTTCTTTAATGTCAAATCATATATACTGTAGATTTTGCTATACATTTACATAATCTGAAGTCTGTGTTTTGTGGCAGTTGATGTTGTGCTGAGGTAGTTGTAAGTATTCATCTTCAAATTTCTGTCTGTTGGTGCAACTAACACTACATTGCTATGAGTGAAATTCTGGACTACATTGCCATGAGTGAAATTTTTTAGGTGAAATAAGTTACATAATTTGTTGAGTATTTAACACCCACTTCTTAAATCCCTCTTTAATAACCTCTTCAAAAATTTAAATTTTAAAAGTATGTTTGCTGAAATAAGAACTACACCTATTTTTAGCACAAAACTAAATTATGTTTGCCTTCTGTTTGCTTAAGATTTCCTTGTATCGCAATCAAATTTTGAAATACTTAATGTGGTATCGAGTTTCCATACATCTTCTTTCTTCATTTGACTCAGAATTTTTTCCAAACTTCCGTAGTTGTTCACAATGTTTATGTTAAAATTGATAAAGTTTTAAAATCATCTTGCTAAAAAAAATTAAAATGTCTTGTGAAGGATTTTTTAACACAGCTTTTATTGTTAGGCTGATATCTAAAATTATTTTGTCACAATTGAGAGCACATGTTGACTGTAGTGGCTGTACGAAATTTTAAAAATAGCAAACATTAACTGGATTGTGCTTTTATTTAGCTTTGATTAAGTATCTACAGAAATTGAGTTTGTGACTACTGGTCTTTCAGCAGCATTATGAGAATTCTCTCTGTGTAGCCGGCGCCTCACGTCGCTACCAACACATTAAATGAGAATTTCATCAATATTCCTCTGAATTAATATGCAGTGTGAGCCAAATTGGTGAACTAAAGTAAGTTTTTCATCAGTTGAAGGTATACTTTTGTTAAAAGCAGGAAATCATTAATGCTTTTATTTTTGTTAATGACGAATAAGTATTGACTTCAATTTTAACCTAATTTGAATTTAGTGAAGGTCAAATTAAATCTAAACATGGAACGTTTATTTTGAATGACTAGGCAATTGTTTGTGTTGTACCTGTGCTTTGTTCTACACGAAAATTTGAGTAGAGCTTGTCGTGGTATGAGGTGTGCTAATGTAACTTTTGCCACAGTTATGGAATGCTTCATATGTTTTCTGATCCATGCTTAATTAATCAGTGTGACCATTTCTGTGTATTTTCGATGAGTGGAGTTGAACTTAGGCAATGGAAACGAACTAGTGTGACCTCATGAACATGAGAACCTCTGCTTTAATGAATCTCAATTTCTTGTGCAATTTATCGCCCTATACAGGAGAGCATTGCTATTGTGTCTGGGAATTAGCGCCACTGGGAGGAAGATTTGAGGCCTGAGTGGGTTAAGTTAAGCAGGCCGTTCTTTTTGTTGGAATGAAAAAGGTGTCTTCTTTTGTTACAGACTATCTTTTTTTGATTCACTACTGCCGTTTTTTCAGTACTTATTGCTTTCTTTATCAAATTTTGTTTGTTTCATAAAGATCTTTCAATCTTGCTGTTTCTATGTGGATGGTGTGGGGACACACTTTGTGCACAGATTCCACATTCCCCTAATTCCATGCTGAATGTTGCCTTCCTCTTTTGGAAACACCCTCCAGTCATACAACTACTGTATTGATGGGAATTCGTGATCTGAGGTGAAAACTGTGAGATCCTGAGCTGAGAGTTATGTAGGCTTTCTTTTTGTTGAAATAGAATATGTTTTTATTTTGTCAAGGAAATTTATTTTGGTTCACTGCTGTCCTGTTTTTCAGTACCTCTCATTTTCTTCTTCAACTATTATAGCGTTTAACAACTTTTCTTCTCAACTCACCGTTTCTATGTACAGGGGATTTTATATGGGAACACGCCTTGTGCACATATTCCGTACTCCCTCAACTGTATACTGAATGATGCGTTCAACCTTCCTTTCTCTCCAACTCTTTCGGTGTTGTCAGAGGCTTAAATTAACATTTGTTCTAATCACCTGTTCTGTCTCATATTTGTATGTTATTTGTTTCACAATGTTTGTTGTCAACATAGATATTTGTCATCTGCTCCTTTACTCATCTTTACTGATCACTGACCTATGTGAGTGGAAACAGTGCTTAAATCCTGAAAATGATATTCTAAATATCTGTCTGGTGTTAGTGTAGAGGAGCTTTTATTATATCATTTTTCTTTTACTTCCATTTTTATCTGGTTTCATTTGATGTAAGGTACCAATGTAAGTTTTTATCCATATTCCATGTTACTCAAAACACAGGATTATTTTCCTGCAAAAGAACTTTAGAACATTTCTTACCTATCATGTAACTGACTGATTTTCCATTAAATTTATCACAATATTTATGTGTGCCTTGGTGCCAACTCATATTTTTTATACATCAATAAAGCGTACCATGTAACGCAAGTGCACCCAGCGGCCTCACCTCCAGATTTGTGTTGACAGGGCATAGTGTACACGCTGACGGATGTGGAGGACCTGCACCTGTGGATGAAGCAGCATTTCTCTGATCATCCGCTCTTCCAGCCTGTAGATCAGCCCGAGCTGGTGGGTTTTGGTGGGAGTAGGTCATGAGGGCATGGTGAGCTGTGGTGGGCTGCAGCGAGTTGTCTTTAGGGGTATGGTGAGTTGTCTTTGGGGCTGCAGCAAGTTGTCTTTGGAGCTGCAGCAAGTTGTCTTTGGTGCTACAGTGAATTGTCTTTGGGGCTGCAGCGAGTTGTCTTTGGGGGTTCACAGAGTTGTCCTTGGGGCTGTGGTGAGTACAGGTCTTAGGGCTGTGGTGAGAGTAGTTAATGGGGTTGTGGTAGGCAAGGAGCATGTCCGGTTGTATCGTATTAATTGCCTAACTTTTTATACGTGATACTCAGGTTATTTAATCTTTGAATCCGCAATGATGCTTCATCAACTCAAAGGATGTAATGAGTTATGGTGAAGCCTGAGCTGCAATTAGTATTGATGTGGCCTTACCAATTTCCTTTGCTGGACTAGGTACATATCCACAAAAACTAGTTTCAAACTTCCGAAATGTTGATTAGTTACAAATTTATTTACTTCCACCCCTTGTTTTCAACAATATCAACGAGTGCCAGAGAAGCCTTAGCTCTTGTGTGAATATTAGAGGAGACTATCTTCTAAAGAATTGTTCTGTAGTTTTCACTATATTTGTAAGCTTTCAATTTGCTTGTCTTAGAATAAAATATCCAATAGAATGGATTTCTATGTTGTTACTCAATTATTAATTCAACCCCTGACACATCTATTGTCTACTTTTTACGGTTTCTCTATCAATTTAGGACCATTATGTTTATACATATTTAAAACCCAAATTGATATTACATTTCACGTATCCACTTTTTTTTTTCAAGTAAACGGTTTTTCTCATCTTTCTTCAACTGCAGTAATTATTGATGAGATCTAAGGATTAATGAGTATTGATAAAGCCTGCTTACGGCAATGTTTCGATGAAGCTTTAGGGCGGACGTTGTACCAAGATCACAGCATACTGGTATGAGCATTAACCGAGTGTTAAATGACCAAAAATCCTCGAATCTCTTTGTGTTCTGAATGATCTTGCACAAATTTTCTCCTCCAAATGTTCAAACATAAATTCTTTGCCCTCAGGACGCAGATCCGGTGGTGCGGGTGCTGTTCGACAGCACAGAAGAGGGGCAGAAGGTGTCCCGCAACGCCGGACAGAAATACCTGGCCGTGTTCCGCAGACTAGCTTCTGATGCTCTGCACCCGGCCAGTTAGCAGCAGCTCCTCGGCCTCTGCTCTCCTCACTGTGATCATTTTAAATTGATAATGACTTAGCATGATCTAAAGCTCCTGAAACAATACTAGTGAGCTTGCAACTTCAGTTCAGCAGTGCCATTCGTAAATCCGTTTCACGTCTTAAGGTGATTAGCTTTTTATAAATTGTCTTCTCGTTGCTTTGCGTATCTCATTATCGATTGTTGGATTTTTTATATCACTTCTGTTTTTGATTTTGTCAAGTAATTTGCTAATCTCAAAATATTTTGACAATACTACAATTTCTAAAATTGTCTTACGCCCGCGTATGTATGTTTAATTGTTCAATTTTCACTGAAAATTCATGTTTTTCTTCTCATTCAGAGAGCCGTGAACACTTTTGTATTATTTGAAACGCAGGCGCATCAGCACTAAGCTACCCAGCTCTCAGATATTATTACCTATTATTAATTATGTCTGAATTGAACATTTTCTGCCTTAGTTTCTTGGACTAACTAACTTATGTTTAAATCTTGAAAGTGCGCCGGGAAGGGAAACGGCATGCGAACACACTCAACATTTTATTATTTACAGTTGAAATAAATCACAAACAACTCCACCGAAAAACTAAACCAAAAATCGTACAAGATAATTGCATTACACCAATGTGGATAAAAAGAAAAGTGAATGTGTCAAAAAATTCTTGTTCCTGAATGTTTGCGAATCGTTACCCTCGTAAAACGGATTTTTTGTCGAACATCATAGAAAAGTTAATATTTATGCACCCGGGAGTCAGCAGTTTTGATGTATATGCAGCCTGTTTATATGTACACCTTTCTAAACTAAAATAAACTGTGAAAAAACAGATTACCGTTGCATTTTCTTTGCTGTATTGTACTAACAGTTCAAGGTTATCTATTCTCATTCGAGGTTCCCCTGTCGTATTTTTCTCATTAATTTGATCCAATACAGTCCTGCAACAATTTGAGGCCACAGGAGAGCTGGAGGATGGTGTTGGATGATAGGTTAGTTTACACCTCCCTCGCCTCCAAGATGTTCTCAAGAGCGAGGAGGAAGGCACGATTTAGAATGGAGGAAAAAAAGAGGAATCTTTTCCTTTTTGGATGAAAAAAAAAAAGGAAAGAGGCTCATACCTTTTACATACAAACAATTCATGCACGTGATTGAAGTCAAAGAAAACCGCTTTAGATGTTGAAAAGGGACAGCAGCGAACCTAAAAAAGATGGTCCTGATAGTAAAAAAAAATTTATTTCAACCAAAAGAAGGCCCACTTAGCGTCAGCTCGGGACCTCACATTTTCTCCCCCGGAACTTCACGTTATTAGGTTACTTTCATTATTGCACAGCTCAGTACTGGCTTCATTTTGTTCATCAATTTATGCAACTTTCAGAGAACGATTACTTAACGATGTGGCTACGCATTTTGCATGTTCATAAAGAACCATTTGCACGAAAGTAAAGAAAAATAGCTGAGAGTCTCCGAATGCGTCCAAAATGAGCTACCAAAAACTTACTTCGTATATGAGATCGTGCTATGTATCTAAGTTACATGTCTTTTGCATAGAATAGTACTGCAGTTAGGCGGAGGACAATGCGCTGCATAAAAAGAAATGCGCTCAATTTAAAATCCCAACTGCAAGTAAGAGCTACGCATATTGAACTTGAATGCTGCTCAACTCTACGTTCCTGATCCGCCATGACAAAAATATAACCAATACGCTGATTAGATTAGATTATTAGTTAGTTTAAGCCTCCCTATCCGCTACAAAGGCGATCCAAAGAGAGGAAGGAAGAAGGCACCATTTAGTATGGAGTTTAGGGAACGTGAAATCTACGCAGAAAGGGCATAGAAACAGTAAGATGAGAAAGAAGTTTATGAAACAAGATCAAAGTTCAAGAAGAAAGTAGTAGGTGTTGAAAAAACAGGACAGCAGTGAACCGAAAAAAGATGGTCCATAACAGAACAAAAACCTATGTTATTTCAACAAAAGGAAGCCTACCTACTTAGCTCGGGCCCTCACATAGTCCCCCTGGGAGCGCTAATTCCCATAGATACAATAGTTGTATCCCCCTGAGGGGACCAATACACTGAACACAATAACTTATTATGTAAGCTCTTTCTTTACCATTTAAATAACATGTCCATAAGTGTTTCATTCGATATCATTGATACATATGGTCCCAGTATTAAAAATGAATGGGACATGAAATTATATCCTACATTATTGTTATAGAAATATATTTGCTGCAAAAAAATGACCCCCCAACAAAAGGGTGCAACGTAAATTTCGCTGCATCAAATTTAAACTGTTATTCCTCGTACAGGTCAGGGTAAAGAAATTTTCCTAATGAAATACACTGGCAGGACTTTCCTATAGGAACAAGCTGAGAAAAAAAGGTTAATTGTGACTCAATCATTATTATAGATAGATTAGTAGTTAGTTTAAGCCTCCCTATCCGCCACAAAGGCAATCCAAAGGAAGGAGGAAGGCACCATTTAGTATGGAGTTAAGGGAACGCGGAATCTATGCAGAAAGGGCATAGAAATAGTAAGTTTAGAAAGAAGATTATGAAACAAGATCAAAGCTGAAGAAGAAAGTAGTAGGTGCTGAAAAACAGGACAGCAGTGAACCGAAAAAAAGATGGTCCTTAACATCAAAGCATTTCATTTCAACAAAAAGGTCTATCTAACTCACATCTCGGGCCCTCACAGTGACTCAAACAAAAATGCTACCAAAACGAAGTTCCATTCATGAACTATTATACAAGGTTTTCTCAACTAGGTAGTTGTGAAACGAACTGTGTCAAATTGGTCTAAACTATGAGATGAGGATTAACATCAGAACTACACACACTAACCTGAACACAATATGTAATTCACTGTATTTGCGGAACAAACTTCAGAACAGAAATGAGCGCGGTACACTGATTGAAGACTTCAGGCTTTTTGCCAGGAAGCTACTTTATTTCACCATCACTTATACATTCGTCAATCACATTAAATATATAACTTATTCATAGTTTAGCCTCTGTTTCCCACAGCTTATGCAATTTTCGAAAATACTCAAATGTCCACTATTCAAGTCGCACACAAAAGCGCAAGACTTCAGTGTCTCAAAAAGTGAAGCTCGTTACGTTGGCAGAGTAGGCATAAGCATAACGATGAGACGAAAATGATAATGAACGACAAAAAAATCATTTTAGCAGAAGACCGGTTGTACGGTATGCCAGCCTACCACTCGAAAGAGGACAAAAAAAACTTGCCTAACAAAAAATACAATCCTGTACGACTCCTGTAACACGAGTTTGTTTAAGCCTCCCTCCTTTGCCACACCATAGTTGTTCCTTAGAAAGGAAGGCATCATTTAGTACGAAATTATGTGAACGGAGAATTTGTGCACTAGACGTCTCCCCACACCCAACACATAGAAGTAAAATTGCAAAAAGCTTGTGAGAAAATATAGTAGATATTGGAAAAAAAAGTACGTAGTAAAAATAACCGCAGTGAAGCAAAAAAACGATGATCCGTAGCAGAAAACCTTTCAACAAAGGAAAGCCCCGCTCAACCTTTGACTCAGGACCTCACATTTTCCTCTTGGGAGCGCTAATTGCCACAGAAAAGTAACCCCTTGAAGTGACTTCTGCAACACGTGCGGCCTATTCTACGCAGCAAGGAAATCTTGAGGTAGTTAAGATTTCCATCCACTGAGCAGCGCTAGTTTCATAAGGAAAATTAACGAGGATTGACATTATAAGCATGTTTTTTTTCGAATGTAGCTCAGAAAACTTAAATATCCGTATGATAACCATGAACAGCTCACGATATTCCTTATAATCGCTTTCGCGTCATACGCGGATACTGAACGAACTCGAACAAAAAAGATAACAATATGGCAGAGCATTCGCTGACCCGCCATCTGTGCAAGCAGACGTGGAAATAGATTCTATACTTTAGATAATTCGCTTGAAAACAGGTCATCTCCGTCGGACTGCCTGTGCTATTGCACTACGCATTCATTTTTTAAGTTTTTGCACTATATACACTTTTCTGATGTCAACTTCCCCTTCGCACCAATGCTGAGACCTTGATATTTTTTTCACATTTCCATTTCCCTCCCCGCTTCCACAAACGGTGGTTAACAGTGTGTTAAAGGTTTTATTTCTTATGCTGTTAATTTATTGTCTCCGCACATTTGCCTTTACATGAACAGCTCATCAATAAGTTCAAAAGCTTTCCAGTTGTTCAACAAGCTCCAGGTTTTAACTTATAATAATCCCTTCGCTCATAATAGCAGCACATAGCTCTTTGTCTGAGTTAACAGCCCTTTTCAGAACAATAACAGCGTTTGTAAAGTGACAATGCTCACTCACTATACATACTAGCACACACAACTTCCTCTCACTACTTACTACCTGTAATGTCTCCACCAGTTTCACCCCTACCTAAATCTTGAACGCTACTGTTCGTAAACTAGACATGATTACTTTGACTTCAGCACGGCACTAATACTTTGTACAGCCATAGTTATACGACGCTGTTACATTGCTTAAACTTAGCACCTTTTGACGGTAAAAACTTCTGAACTAAAACAACAGATGCTTCAACACAAATCAATGCAAGACTACATATACATCTATATACACCCACATGCAAAATAATATTGAAAAATAACGAAATCAATGCATAATGGAAAAACAATTACCCCTCCAGTTTTGAAGGAGTAACGTTCATTTTATCTCGACATTTTTGTCAGTAGTCATTTAAAAGCCGGCACATTTCCAAATTTGAACATTTTCTTCGACACTCAATTGGCTACCCACACTATTACACTCGTTCCTCCAGTCAGCCCATACAAGATACCCTTCAGAAAGAAACAGCAAGTTAGCAAGGAAAAGTTAGAAATGACAAAAAGGTAGCGAATAATGCATAAAAGCTGAAAGAAGCAAAGTGGGCAGGAAAGATCTATCTCGAAAACCTATCTATAGCTGAGGCGACCTAACAGCATCTCCCCTCGGGGGCGCCAGTCCTCATAGCACAAGATGTACAAACTTGATCAACGTAAACCTATTGCCTATCCTATGCCCCTGAAAGAACGAACTCAAGCATCTGTTCGCGCTCATGAACTGCTTCCAGTCAAAATAAATACCTTAATCGTTTAACGCCCTAGAGGACTAAACGGTCCTCTTTCAAAATTAGCTCCAATATATTGTATTTTTTTCCAATTTGTTCCCTAACGTGTTCTTTGAAGTGCACTGCCGATTGGCAGTTTCTCCCTAATTTTGGTATCGGAGACAACCTGACACCAGCGCCAGTTGGTTGACTGTGGTTGTGATAACGGCAATATTAGTACAAAAATACTGACGTTACATGGGTAAAACAAACAATGCAGAAATGGGAGTATGAGGCATTGTATGCTAGATTCATCAACCCTTTCACTCACTCGAGACCGTCGCAGAGAAGAGCTCGAGGGAAGTGTCTGAATTTCAGCATCTCTGCTCAAACTACTCGAAACCTAGTAAATACAGCAGTGGGGTATCTTCAGGGCTAATAGGTAAACTAAGAACAGAGAAACAAAACAGCTTGCGTAAGAGGTTAATTCCAAAGGTGCACTGCAGCAGCACACAAGAAAAATGAGTACAGAATAGGAAAGACAGGCTGTCAAGTTGATCTACAGCAGGCTCCAACAACAAGAATTGCTGATTTTGCAGCCATCGGCAAGGAATTCCTCTAGAGAAAGAAAAACCTATTGATACAAGTTAACCTACGTGAGAACAGCTAAAAAATCCTCCGTACTCGAGCTCTACAGCACGCAGGACAATCCTCAACAGAGTACACTGAATACATATTTACACATACTCATTAGTTTCAATGACTCAATAGATTCGGCCAGGAAAACGTATTTCTCATTTTCACGATGGCAAATTTACGGCAATGATGCCCGTCCATACCTTCACCAACAACCGTACACGAACAAATGAATGTAGCAGGGTGCAATTCACGAATGCAGAAAAAAAGCGTTATCATAAGCATCTCATTATTGCAAAACGTGTCGCAACTCATACAGACAACTCTATCGAATGTGTGTAGTGAAGGAAAAAATGTTATCTACATTGAATCTACATTAAAATTGAAATGATCATTGTCCTGGTTGAGTTTTATTCTATTTTGCAACGTAAATTTAGTTTTTTGTACTTCTATGTTATTCAATGGCTGAAATCGATAAGAAATTTCACTAGTTTCATTCCACTATTTAGCGTTCAACAGATGTGTGAAGCCTTTACTCTCCATCACAGTGATATGTCCTGCCTTACCGGTTAAGGGACGAGCATGGTGGCACGTCAATGCGGTAGAACTTATCTATCAATAAATTTGGTTACAAAGTATAGGCAGTCGTAAGTCAACAGGGGAAGCAAAAATGCACCAAGAAGTTAAGGAGATTTGTACTACCAAGCTAGTTGCTACATGAGACACTGATACAGAACAAGATTCAATGTACTCTGGTTGTTTTGAATTAATTTCACACGCGAAAGTATCCGCATTAAATAGTAAAAACAAGGAGCCAGTAATACGAAATGTTCAATTTGATTTTACCCACAAACATAGAGGCTTTCAAGAGGCAGAACACGATTTGTCTGGAAAGAATAGAAACACACACCATGTTGCGGTAGTGTAATCTTATACAATTAAAAGGAGCAGGATTTATACAATAGTTTTATGGCTGGTCTATTACAGCTAGCGTAATATTGATCAAGTTTGACGAGCTCTGCACCTCTACCTTCAGTTTGCACAGAACAATCTCTTGAACAACGGATTCCCTTGCCAGGCCGAAAAATTGACACAGACACACTAACTTTAGCACACAGCTTGTCCAAATGCTCAATTCTGTTACTAACCTCTGTGCAAAGAAGAAAAATTATTTCTCTTACGCTTATAAGTTTAGCACAAAGTTACAATTGACAAATGTACAGGTGGCAATGAGACGGGAAACCAGATGTAAGTCTCACCACACCATAGGGTTCGCAGTTCCAATTCACGGACGCCACTATCGTGTCGCAGAGGTGTTTTCTTTCCTCAGCACAGCGCCTGTGCTGCTGTGGTGGCCAAGACAGACATAAGATATATTCTGGAGTGTTGGTTCTCTATGTGCTCCTTACCACGAGATGAAAAGGTGCCGAGGTGCCACATTCAAAAGCCTCGTGTACATTTTGGGAGATCAGTAAAACGCGTACTGATGTAAAGCTCTCCATGTTTTCTGCGAATTAGTCTTTACTTAAAATGAAGGTAGCCAGTAGTTAACAGTATATATATAAATGGAAAAACATTCTAAAACAAAGAAAACCAAAAACTGTAAGGCAGCATTGCAAATGCGACTTCTGGATTAAACTTGAACTGTGTTATCAAATTTTCTCCAATAGAAGGAATTGGAGACCAACGTTAGGGTGAAATATTCAGCTAATACGTATTAAAATCAAATCACGTAAATCATCTTTAAATATCTATTTCAGAAAAATGATTTGCATATTACCGATTTTTTTCAAACACACTGTAAATTAAGAGAACAATAAATATAATAACAATAGGTGGCTTAGATTTCCCCTCGGCATAGGTACAAATAAGCATCACCCACTGTTTAGCAGGCGCATCAAGTAAACACTACAATTCGTAAGTAGCACTGCAGGACAGTCCAAACCCTGCGAAAATTTCCATTTCCAGAGAAAAACGGCTTATGACAGCTTCTCACTTGCCGAGACGGCAAAAAATCTTCATGGTCAATGGACACTTCATTACGTAATTCACACTGATGAAAACTCAGGTTTCTCTAAAGTGTATTTGGTTTGTCAATCAAGTCGCTTATTTTGAAGGTTATTATCTTGTTGGAAGCCGGAGGTACAGGAGAACCACCATCTTTGGTAAACGTCTGGGGATAAGAAGAAGGATTCATCAACAGGAGCTGCTGTTGCGCCGAGTCTCGAGATTTCTCAGCACCCGTTTTGCTCAGGTCTCCACCTATTTGACTTTTGTTACCACTGTTCATGGCAGGGAAGAACAAATTTCTGTTGAAAGTGATGATGCCGCTGCTTTTCGTTACGACGGCACTTTTGCCGGGGACGCAGGGTGTAGTAGCGGCGCTGCGAACAGGCTGAGCTCCGTGCGCCTGCGATAGGCTGGAAGCAGCTGCGACCAGTTTTGTGTCCGCCACTTTGAAAATGAACTTGGGTGCTGACGTACTTTGAGACCCCATCTCTTTTCCTTGAGCTGAGTCTTTACCATTCTCATTGGCAGTGCTACATGAAACAGGCTTTAAAAAGTCTTTCCTGATAGAGGGTAAGGATTCCTCGCATTTAGTAATTTCACTACGGCAGGATGCTTTTTTAGGAAGGAAGGTAAGTTCTGCCTGTGGGAATTGTGGAATAGACTCGTCTGCCAAGTCAGACTTAGATTGATGCAGCTGTGGGCGTGACTTGAAAGAGGAAGATTTGACACCAGACACCATTGGGCTGAGTTGATCACCATACGACTGGGATGACGACAGAGAAGCCTGAGTTGCAAGTGAGCTATTTGAAGAATCAAGAAAACTGGAAGTTGCCTCGTCACTTTTACAGAATTTGTTTACCTCTGTGTAATTTGTGTCAGAGTCAGAATGCAAGAGCAGCTTCTGAGAACTTTCAGTTGATTTTGGTCCAAAATCTTGTGAAGTAAAGAATTGACGGTCGTAAGAATTGGTGCAAGAAAGTGAATGAGATGAGACAGTGTCATCCTCGAGAGTTGGTGACATGGATGGAGCAGGTTGTTTTCCTGATGAGCTGGAACGAACAGGCAAGTGTGGTTGGCATGGACTTGCACTGGCTAATGTACCGGCAGCAGAGTTGGACTTCAAGGCTTCATTTTCAGTCTGAAGTAGTTTTTGCCCACGAATTTGTGTTGTGAAACGTTCATTTGAGGAGTTAGAAGGCGCAGTGCCGTGACAGGGAGTAGAGGCGAGTGCACTCGATGCCACGCCAGTGCCACTGCTTGCCACTTCGGTTCTCACGAGCTCCAGAGACTCGTCCAGGTCACCAACGAGCAGTTCACTAGCCTCCAGCGACTCATTTGGACTCGCTTCCCCATGCTCATCATCGTCAGACATGTACTCATCATTGCTCTCATCTTCTCCAAGCGCACTATCTTTCCTGCTCCGCTGAGCACTTTCATACATATATTTTCCAACATTCAATTTACCTTGAACATCATCTAATTTGGAACTCCCTTTGGAAGGCTTCACAATTTTACGTTCATGACTATGGTCGTCCTCGCGAACGGTAGAATCCAAGGGCTGCAAATGGTCTACTTCCGGGACAGGCCCAGCCTCAGCACCATTTTCGACATTCATCTCATCATCAACAGTCTCTTCTTTTACCATCTCATTTGAATGGCTGACGTTTTTAGAGTCTTCTCCATCAAAGTCAACACTTTCGTCTTTGATGTCTACATCAGAAGCATAGAGCTCCATATGCAACTCGTCAACCATTTCCGTTGACTCTTCAAACAATGCATGGGCAGGATTCAGCTTTGTGGAAACATTCACGCATACTTTTTCGTTCCCGTCAAGTTGCTTCTCACCTTCATCGCGCCCTTCACAGGAGTTGCTCAGGGCTCCAACAGCCCCAGCTTCTGATCTGCCACTAGATTTTTCTAACGCTTCATCGGGATCGCGTCCACCACCCTCTTCCAGTGCACCACTACCACGGCTGCCAATACTAACATTAGAGTCACTTTCTTTGCTAATTAGCTTTTGCTGCTTATACTCCACGCGGTCGTTGCGTGTGAAGCCCTCGAAGTCAAGTGATGAATCGTCTTCCATGAAACCCAAGAAGTCAAAGTCACTCACAAAATCTGCAAGGAACACAATGCCAGTCAATTACATCAAAAACTAGATGTTTTAACCCTAAATGTGAATTTTATATGTATAACACTAATATTTCCAGCATGTTTCTCTCATGTTAGCTGAAATCCATACGCAAATCAAAATGTGGTGTGTAACATCTTTTCATAATATTTAGGCATCCTCCTAGGTTGATTTGATTGTACTTTAATTGACAAGGTATAGGACTGCACAATATAGTGGCTCCCTTCTATAAAACAGACCTGAGCTACACCTATCATAGTTGCAACAGAAACGCAAATTCAGCATTCTATCTACCCACGCTAAAACAACAAAATGTACCAAAACAATTCATAATTTGCTCAGTAGTGAAGTGACAGTGCCTTAGTAGTGATAGTGGTGACATAGGTCTGCTAGTGCATTAGTAATGCATCGCAAGTTTCATAGTTCAAATACCAATGTTCACTTTACATCAACCAAAAACTACTATACGATCATTATCGGCGATTTTCAAAATTATCATTGCAGAGCATGGTAACAACTACCACTATATTCCTTTATTTCACCCCAACGAAAACTACTATATGATCGTTATTATGGTGGTTATCAAAATTATCATTACAGAGTACTGTAACAACCGCTGCTGAATTCCTTTCAACAGTCACGTCACCACTAACCTGCCCCTCAACTCACCCATTGCCTGATAGCGTAACTTCTTGCGTTGGTGCCCGGACAATGCTCCCTGCCCTGCTCGTCTCTGCAACACAAAAATATTTCAATATTTCACAGCAGCGTTGAACCTTAAAAATATTCCAATACTTTGCAGCAGCGCTGAACCACAAAAATATTTCACAATTTCAAAGCAGCGTTGAAACACAGCAGACTGTGCCAGGTTTTCCTGTAAATTCTTTGTTGCACGATCAACAACATAATGAGGATGTGTGACATATTCAATTTGCATGGAAACTCATTGAAAGAGCTGTAAAAAACAGGAACAATGGCGACATGCATGTTTTCATCACTTCTTTGAACATAATTAGGAGTCTGTCCTTGAATACGATAACTTTTAGCATCAGCATATTTATTATTTCCAGAGTAATACAGAAAGAGAACTTAATTGCAAAGACTATTGTCAAGAAATTGACTACCAAATTGCATCAAACTCGGTAAAATTGAATAATGATCAATTTACACATCACCTACAAAAGAATAGTGAGATTTATTAGAGATATTGAAGGCGCAATTGGTACATAAAAAAGTATGGATTTCACTGAAATGAGAATTTCGTACAGAATTCTATAATACTACTTTATTGTCAACAAAAGCACTGCCAGAACCTCGAGTAGAAGGATGCAGATTAAAAACAGAATTTTTTATCACCACTAGCCAACTTGTTCATGTCTTACATTTTCTGCAAATAAAATTAATACACACTGGCATCAAGGAAAACGCAGTGTGGTGGAAAAACTTCCAAAAACAATGGAAAACGAAGCTTCAAACAGCAAAATATTCTTACATGATCAACGTTAAATACTACTAATAAAAGGTTCAGCAAAAGCAACATGGTGAAGGAAGTGTACACTCCCCACAATCAGTAGCAAGAGAGGCACGCGTGTCACAACCTAACCTCACGATGGCCACCCCCTAACTGCGAACAGCCCTCCCACAACACTAGAAAACGACGATTACTAAACTCAAAGCCAAATTTTTAACACTTTGACTGCGACGTGAGCCACCGGTGGTCCATGGAGGGAATTTCCCTAATGCTGCTAACCGACCAGCAGTCACAAATTCAATTTCCATAAATACTTAATCAAAACTAAATGGTGGCAAGATCCAGTTCCTTTTTGTTATTTTCATCATTGCTTACTATAATTGACTTAAAATTTGAGTTGAATATTGAACTTCAATTTTACCCGCCACAGTCAAAGTGTTAAGATCATGTTAGACTGCCAACCTATGTTGAAGTCCCTGAAAATGGCTATTCACAACAATACTCTGGAAATACAGCAGCAGCGGGCGTTACCCTGAAGAGAGAAGCAGGCCTGATGTACTCGAAGGGCGCACCCACGTTGTGCTGCACACGCGAGAAGTCGAAGTGCGTCAGCTTCAGGTGGTGGTCGGGGCCGGCAGCGCGCACTGCACGGGGGGATGTGAGCTGTCATTCTATTTCCACGTCAATGAGTTATTTAACTTAGTGAGTGAGAGTTCTTCTATAATTTCGAGGTGATTGAGGCATTTAATTTGAGAGAGTGAGAGTTCTCATATAATTTCTAGGTGCTAGAGGCATTTAATTCGAGAGAGTGAGAGTTCTCATATAATTTCGTGGTGATTGAGGCATTTAATTTCAGAGAGTGAGAGTTTTCATAGAATTTCGAGGTGAATTAATTACTTAATTTAGGGAGTAAAATTCTTATACAATGTAGAGGTAAATAAAACTTCATATAAATCGAAGAAGTAAGTTCTCATATAAGTTGGAGGAGTGATCCTTCTCATATAACTCAAGGGAATTATGAAATAATTTGGTGCAGTAATTTGTGTTCTAATTTAAGGGAGTGAGAGTTCTCACATAATTTGATGAGTTACGAGTTATTAAAAAAAACATGCACCTCAAACACTTCCAAATAAGTTGAACAAATGAATTTGTTTTCACAAGATCTTATTTTGGATATCAACTCAATGAGTCTACAGTGAACACAAGAGGAAACATTGCTTAGTGTTAACAAAGTTAAGGTAATGGAAATAGGTCACAATATCCAAAGCAAATCAGGTAGTAGTGGGACAAATGAAAACCGGCCAAGTGACTTTCTTATAGCACTGACAGTAAAGATGCCATAATATCAAGACTGAAGACTGCTGCACAACTTGAAATGGATCCTAAAATAGTTAAAACGGCTATACATCAACATTGAAACGTCAAGATGGCTTGTAACGAAGTCAATGAAAACAAGATGGCTATTATGGTGGTAAAAGTTCCTGAAATAACTCTGAGCTTATGGAGCCACCGTGAAAGTATTCTCACAAGACAAGAAAACCTTTGCAGTGGACGTCGTATTAAACCGCTGCAGTGACCGTTTCATAGCTCAATTAACAGCTGATGTCAAGGTCACTTACCACCACAGTTGGTTCTTCTAGATACTTTTTGTGTATCTAAGTGAGTATCTAGATACAAGTATCTTTAAATACTTTCATAAATATCTCCATAGATCCTAGATACATTTACCATATGTTTTGTTGAAACAAGAAAATGGCTCTAAAACAAATTACCCCATACCTCGGTTCTACGGACGAAAAGGGGGAACCCCTGTCTGATAATCCCGATTGTCTAAAGCATCCGACAGATATGTCCCCGGTACGGAATATACGAGTATATCACTGATTCAAGAAATTGAGCACAACACAGAAAAAAGGGGAAAAAATTGGGAGCAATACGATGCAGGTGCTGAAACAGTGTTTTCAACAAGGCGACTGTCTGCCATTTTTCGGTCAGTTTTGGAACTAACGGACTTTGTCCGTAGTGCGTGCAACTTTCAAATAAAATCGGTAGCTCAAGAATTTGTCCGTAGAATCCTAAATTTGCTAAAACAGGGTCCGTAAAACCAAGGTATGGGTGCAATAATACTAATTCCAAACTTCAATTCTCAGTTTTCTTATAATTAAATAATAAATATGCATATTACCACTCAAAAGCTAATTTTTTTCCGTGAGTTTGAATCGTTAACTACTGTTTACCATTGACCATGTAAATTTATTGTTAGCATAGACATAGAGTATGAATGTGTGATGTTAGGCAGCGTGACTTGTTTAAACGTAAACAGACCGTGTTCATTTGGTTCCGTTCAGTCAGTAGTTTATCAAAATTTTGTCATAATAAGAGCATAGGGTGATTTAATCTATCATTCATATTGGTTACCAAAACTATGTCTGTGTGTCCCTACTCCTAGGTATCGTATCACTAATGCACTTCCTCCAATGCGGACGACTTTTATCAATTTTCCAAGCAATCAAAAAGTTGTATGTCATCAGAGATGCTGCTGCTGTTGTTTCTTGAAAGCCACAAGCAAGACCTGCATGTATTAAGAGATCACAAAGTTGTAGAAAAAGTTTTTTTTAAATACAATACAACGCTGCCCTCTTCTGTGCCAGTAGAGACATTGTTTTCTCTCGGGGCCTAACATGGGCTCCTCGGAGATCATCGCTCTCGGATTCCATGTTCGAGAGATTGGGATTGCTGAAGAGCAATAAATTTGTTTAAATATCAAAATTGCTTCCATCTCGATTAGTAGATCAACGATGTAAACATCACATTATGATTACGGTTTGTTTAGATTTAAAACAGTACTTCTTTTGAAAGGATTATGAATGGTAATTATCAAATGCTCGGAGGCTGACCATTCAACTCTTAGTCTCTTTATATCATGTAAAGAATCTGATGTTTTGGCATCTGATATGCCAAAACATTTACTGAATTTGGTAAGATAACTTCATTCAGTAAATGTTTTGGCGGATCAGATCGCTCCCACATCAGATTCTTTACACAATATAAAAAGTTGAATGCTCAGCGTTCGACCACCCAAGTGTCCGAACAGTTGAGTATTAGCAATTTTTCATTTATTTTTATTTTATATAATATAACATTAATAAGCTGCCAATTTTATCTTATACTCAGCAGTTAGCTTTTCCATCCTAGTTTTCATGTTAACTGGTTAATTATTTATAGTACTGCTGAAGATGTATAACAAATGAAATAGAAATATATTTTGTATCTGTTTCATTGGATAAATTTCTCCTGCATGTTTATCTTAGTGTTAGGAGGGTCTTTGATGTATGTTGTACGATGAAGTAGCAAGACAGAGAGAATTAAAGGAAGAGTACCTAGTCTCTAGATACATTTTGGCTGTGTATCTAGCATCTAGATACATTTTGAAGTATCTGTGACATGCCCTGCTTACCACACTACACATCCAGCTCAGATATCTCTACCTTGGATGTCTCTGACAGAAAAAATATGACCCTAAATATTCTAAGTTTGAAGAAAATTGGTGCTCACGTGTACTTCAAGGTTCTTAGGCATCAAGTCTTGCAGTGGAGAAAAATATATATCGAGAGGAACTGAGTATGGACTTAGGATGGTACACCCAGCCAACAGGTAAAAACAGAAATTCTGCAGATCTCATTTTGACGAATATTGCTCATCTGACTTCAGGCCTTTGTTAAGCCTTGACTCAGGCCCACTGAATTACGCTGTTTAGAAAGAACTGACGCAAACAACCAACAGGACTTCTTCCTTAAGGGGAGCTACTACCCTGTATTTTACCTTATTTACCGAATTTTTCAAATTTCACTGTTCACGTTTCTATTGCATCTAGAGGAAAAAAAATGAATATAGATTTGTAAAATTGAATTCTGAACACATTTTCTCCTATAAAAATTTTTGATTTTAGCAATCGAAAAATAGTTATTGTGCGAACATAAGAAAAAAATGTATATTTGCGCAAAATTTTTCCCACTCTACAATTTTTTAACATAGATGCGCGATTGTGGTCTCATTCAACTCGGAAGGACTGTAGGAACATCATAATGAAGGATTTTTTTTTAAATTTTGAATTAGAAAGAAATTTATTGTTACATTTGTCTAAAAATTTCTTTCCCAGGTAAATCCTAGATTATTTCTCAATTCTTAGTTTACACATTTATGTTGCAACTAGGTGAACGAAAATGAATACAGATATATAAAATTGAATTCTGAACATATTTGTCTATGAAAATGTTCGATTTTTGCAATAGAAAATCGCAATTGTTGGACATGTAAAACAATAACTTTTTTTTTAGTTCAAAATTCAAAAAAAAAATTTCGTTATGAGGTTCCTACAGTTCTTCCGCGTCGAATGAGACTACAATCGCGCTTCTACGTAAAAAATTGTAGAGTGGGAAAAGTTTTGCGCAAGTTTATATATTTCTTCTTATGTTTGCACAATAAATATTTTCTATTGCGAAAATCAAATATTTTTATAGGTGAAAATGTGCTCAGAATTCAATTTCACATATTTGCATTCATTTTCGTTCCTCTAGATGCAATAGAAACGTGAATAGTGAAATTTGAAAAATTCTGTAATTAGGTAAAATACAGGGTAGTAGATCCCCTTCAACATCGAGTCTATCATTAAGGAGAAGCAAATGTCATACAATTTTACAATCATAAACTTTTGAAATTTTCAGACATTGTTTAGGAGCATTCATTAAAAATATGGGCTAACACATTGAACTGAAAATTAATTTTTTCCATTTTAGGAATTTCCTCGTTTCTCATTCCCAGCCTAACTTTTTTGCTGAAGCATCTCTGACTTTAGCTACTGAAAGCAATGGTTACACTTGGGCAGCAAGAATTATAGACGTCATGCAAACAACTTGAACTACACTAGGTAAGCATGGCTTACGTGTAATTAATAAGCAAATTTTGGAAATTTGGAATCTTTCGCCAAACTCACTTTCTCAACATGCACATACTGACCCCAGCATTGATGTACACATCCCCAGCAAACTTACTCCTAGCAACAAATGAAACAGAGTTTGTCTAACATTCACCAAGTGCCAGCCCTCGTGTTTACCACAGCGTGTACCGTCATCCACACCCAGAACTATAGAATGTGTTATCATTATGCACGCTAGACAGCATGTATTATCATCCGCACGTACAAATGTAACATGTATCATCATCCTCACGTTGTTGTGATCACCATACACATTTTACTTATAATCGTGTCAGGTCACGCATTTTGCCCAAACCATTTTACTTTTTGTGAAGCCTTCAGACCATATTGAACTATTAAAAGATTTTAAATAATATATAATAATTCTGAATACCGCTGTGCACATCCATAGGTTTATCTAATGGTGATTTGTCATTAGGGGGGGAACTCCAAATAAAGAGAACATTGTATAGCACTACCTATACGTGCTTGGTAGGGTCTGCAAGAATCGCAGTGCTACCATGTGATGACGATCATTAGGCTTTCATGTTGTGAATGTGCTTTGCAGTGGTGCATGTCACAACGTACAAACGTAACAAGTATCATCATCCACACGCACAAACGTAACATGTATCATCATCCACACGCACAAACGTAACATGTATCATCATCCACACGCACAAACGTAACATGTATCATCATCCACACACAAATGTAACATGCATTATCATCCACACTAGTGAAACATCTGTACATGCAACATAAATAACTCAAAGTACCATTCTCAAAAGGTACAATAAAAAGTGCAAATAACCATAGATAACTCACAGTGATGGGCTATGCCAGCAGAAGACCTGAACTTCTCCTTGCGAGGCGAGTAATAATAAACATCACAGAGTTGCCCGCTAGCAAGGCGGTACACCACTTCTCTTCGCCAGCCTGCACGCAACAGGTAAACATAAATTAATAGGCCTTAACGTTTTGCAGAAATGAGATAGTTGAAACATGATAATACATACCCATGAATAAGAATACAAGAATAAATTGAAAGTGATTTTAGATACACATTTTTAACATGTTGCTTGCAACACAACCAATCGATGGTTTGTCCGAAAGTTCTTCCTGCTGCAAAGTTACCCAACGATGGGTAAATAGGATAATTTTAATAATCTTTTGAAATTAGTGGAATTTAATGGACCCAGTCAATGTTTGATATTGATAAAAAACTGACGACTTTTGGCTTTAAATTTGAGTTGAATATTGAACTTCAGTTTAACTCATTACAGTTTACTTAAAACTCTGTAAGGCAGGAGATGTTCAAAGATATAACGTGATATGTGGCACAGATTGCAGGACAAATTTTATATCTACATCACTAGCCCAACAGTATACACATTTGTGTGCTATGTCAGAATCAACAATAAACTTTGAGTATTGAAGGAGTTAAATACATACTACTCATCACAAAAGCCAATCCAACTCAAAAGAAGGCCATTATTGACAGAAAAGACTTACACTCCACTTACAAGTACATTGAAGATAATAAAATACAAACTATACCAAATTATAGTAGTGTCTTCAACCACTGCTTCTCAAACCAAGAAAAAACATCATTTGAATTTTACATTTGAATTAAAGCACGTTCTTAGATTCAATTTAACTTGCTTGGTGAGCAGTGGTATGAAAAATTGGATGCATGCAGGATTCAGTGTTAACAATACAACTCTTGCATGCTGATTCATAAGAATTAATACAATTGAAATATTTATTTTAGATTAAATTTTGTATTGGCACACATGTATAAAAATCAACCCCTTGAATTGATACTCCCTACACACTAACAATAAATATATAATGCTTAACACATTGACTGCGATATGACCCACCAGTGGATCATACTCAAATTTTTCCTCCTGCCAAACTACCCATCGATGGGTCACGTGAAAAAATTTTTACAATCTGTTAAAATAAATGGTATTTAATGGACCCCAGTTATGTTTGGTATTTATAAAATTTCTAACAACTTGTGAATTTAAATTTAGGTTGAATACTGAACTTCAGCTTAACCCACTGCAGTCAATGTTAAATACTATAAACTATGAATTTAAGCACTACGGTACCATTTCTCCAAAATTCCATACCTACAAATTTTGACACACCAAAACAACAGGTATTAAATGTAGCTCAATCTTTTTCAATTGCATATATCTAGAAGAAAATATCTCCGTGAGCTCCAATTGCTTGTAATATTACCTGATCTGTCACAACATCTACATGTATTTACCAAGACATAAGACAAGTAAAATTTGTAGGTAAATATGTAAGCACCAGAGACTGACCAGACAGGTAAGGCATCTCCAACTCCTTGGCATGCATCACGAAATGATCAGACAGGCATCCGTAGTTCTCCAGAGGAATACTGAGTCGTAAGCGCAAGTTCTTTCTCTTCAATTTAGCTTCCTCAACATCAAATGAATTTTCACTGGACCTTTTTGTGAACTTTTTGGGGCGGTCATCGGCAAGTGTACTCGAGTCTGCAGCCTCTTTATCCATGAATATTTTGGCTGAGGGTCCTGGTGCCTTGATGGCTTGTTGCTCCTGGAAAGCCTGAAGATGCTTCCGCTTTGTGTACTTGCGCTTCTGAGAGACGCTCTTGCTAGGTGAGCTGGAATCGCCACTGGCTGTTGCCCTGGAATACAACTAAAATACTTGTATCCAGTCTACACACAAGAAATACTGAATGATTTCTACAGAACACAATGCAATAAAATTTTAGTTCAAATGAAATCTTTTTATATCCAAGCATAATGCTTAGATGTAAATGCTTGTATCTAGTATACACACAAGAAATATTGAATGACCAGTGTACATGAGCCACCAGAAATAACGGGATTTGATAGTTTCCTTTAAATAAATCTCAAGATATGGATGACAAACAAATAGATCTTTCGTAATAGAACCTAAGATAAAATTACTCTTGTACTTGTTCACTGGTGAAACTTGTTTCACAGATACGGTCATTGAGATCCTTAAAGAACGTCACAGACACATGCACCAATCAAGCAAGCAACAACTGTGTATTATTCAATTATTATTAGCCAAGAAGCTTTTGAAAAAAATTGCAAGATTTTTTACTTATGATAAGCTGCATTTTCTCAACAATAATTCAATTTCACGCAATATTTTTTGACTTACACACAAAATTGCGTGTATGCCAGGTTTTTATATGATTTGAATGGTATCTATGATACCAATCAAGCAAGCAGATTCCCATTGTAATAACATAAATATATAATTTGGGCAAATTATGCACCCAAAAAATATATTAATTTATTAATTTACAAATTCAATGAGGCATCTGGCATCATATAGCATTGATTCTTACAGCACACATGGATGCAACAAGTTTAAATCCACATGAAATTTTTTGATGTTCCAGCACAATGCCAGAAGTGTATACCACAATGCAAAAGAAAACAATAAGTGTACAATTCTGCACTCGAGAGCTCTAAGAATCATGCCCAGCACTTGACTGTCCACTGTGCTCACACTGCTGTTGAAGAGATTGATAAAATGCAGGAAGAAATCACAGTAGGTCACTTAGCTGGAAAAACAGTTTATCAAAACCAAAAATTGGTAACCTTAGTGCTCATTAAATGAAGCATCAGTCCCCAAAAGCCTGTCTACATCTATAAGCAAATGGGAAAGATGCCTAAACTATCCCCATATTAATTATTTGCTGAATTTATAAATATATTTATTTAACTCCTGTCTGCAAAATTTCTAATAATTCATATATACTTGACTCGTCTCATATATAATTCATTTATAATATATAATAATTCATATATACTTGCTTGTCTCATATATAATTCATATACAATATATAATAATTCATATATACTGATTCAAATGACACAAAAATCCTGGCATCTGTTCACTTTTGTTTCCAAGCCAAAAAAATATTGCAGCAATGAAGATTAAATTTATTATTCTAGAAAATGTAACTTATCTGCAATAAAAGTATACACCAAATTTTTTCATAAATTTCTTGGCTAAGAATATAAATAACACTACACAGTTGTTGCTTGTTTGGTTGGTCCGCCTCTCTGTGACGCTCCCAAGTGCACAAGTACAAGAATATTTTAATTGTGGGTTTGTAAATTTTACAATTGTAAAATTCATCCTACTTGGATGAATACATTTGTTTGTCACACACGTTTGGAAGATTCATTCTACAAAAAGTCAAATTTAATTATTTTTTACAGGCCATGTAGTCTGTGTTGTTGACTGTCTTACATCAGCAAGTCTAAGTAAATAGAATCAACTATTAGATAGCTATTAATTTCTATTAAAAATCAGAAATTTTGACATAGGTAGCATGCCAGTGAACAATTGTAAATTCACTTGATAATTTATCATAATTTAAACTAGTAATTCCAGATACACAAGTACATGAATGTTTCACTTGTTCACATACACCTAAAAATAACTGGACTAAAAACTGCAAATAAATGCACAATTATTCAAGATTAACTTCACACCCATACCTCGGTTTTAAGGAATCCTGGTTTAGGGATTTTGGATTTTACGGACAAATTCTTGAGCTACCAATTTTATTTGAAAGTCACGCGCACTACAGACAAAGTTCGTTAGTTTCAAAACTGACCGTTAGGTGGTAGGCAGTCGCCTTGTTGACAACACTGTTTCAGCACCTGCATTGCATTGCTCCCAATTTTTGCCCCTTTTATCTGTGTTGGGCTTGATTTCTTGTAACAGTGATATATATTCCGTACCGTATATGTATCAGTCCGATGCTTTGAACAATCAGGACCACTGAACAGAGGTTCCTCTCCTTTTTGTCTATAAAACCGAGGTATGGGTGTACTATCAACTGCAAATAGATGCACAATATCAAGTGGATACACAAAGTTCTGCACTCAGATAACTGCTATATTTTCATTTGGTATCCAGTTTTGTTGTTATTTAATTACAATTTCTGTCCTTTACTGAAAACAATCAAAATGAATGAATTTTTTTTTTAAAGAGAAAGTAAAACAAAAAAGTGTATTGAAATTTTAAAAAATTAAGAAGTTTTCTTTCCAATGCATGAATAGAATGGGCTCACAAAGAACAGAATAAAACAGGTAGCCAATCAAGCCAGGACTCACTTGCAAGATTGGTTGAAAATATATACTGGAGAGTATAAAATAACAATTTTATTAGATATTTTCCAAAATAAACTAAAACAAAGTTTCTAGTTGAAAGAATCCTTGAATACACATGAGGCTATTTCTACTGAGAGCAGGAATGAATCCAAGAAATTAGAGACATAAATTACTTACTTGGAAGCTGCATTCAAGTTCATTTCCTGAAGGCGTTTCTGTTCATGTTTGTCTGCCTTGGAGAGGAGGGCTGTGTAGCGCTTGTAGCAGGAGGAGAAGCAGCAAATCTCCCGACTGAGTGGACTCTGGCAAAAAGTTTTGCGGAAGAGGCTACCCACAGCACCCTCAGGCACTGCGGTGGTGGGGTCCATGCTCAGCTTCAGAACGCAGTTGTACATCCCAGTAGGTGAGTTATGGAGTTCTGCACCCAAAGTGTCATCTTGTGAAGTTTTTACTCTATCATGAGTGACAGTCTTATCCCAATCAACATCATTTTCATCCATGAACTTGCTGCTATTTAAAATGAAACTGTTTACACTCTCAATAGGGTCTATATGAGGGTTCTCTGAGCCATGATCCAAAATGTGCTCAAGCCCATCCAATGCAATAGGAGAAACATCATACCTGGGGATGTCATCAGCTTCTCTAGCTCGATGGTCAACAAGGTTGTTTGACATGGGTATTCCCTGATGTTCAAACCAAGCTTCAGTATCATCCATGTCCAAAAAAAGCCCATTAAGGCTCTTTGGAGGTGGTTTTAGCTCACTTTCATCTTTAGGCTGGCTGTAATTTGCCTGGCCAGTTGTGAGCCAGTGTGTGATGACATCTGACATGGCAAGATGCAGGGCTGAATCCTGTGACACACTTTTCTTTCCATAGCCCAGCACAGAACACATACTCTCACAGCCAGTGAGAGCTGCTTTTGCAGCAGCAAACATGGCCTCATCTATGGAGTCATCATCATTTTCAATTTTTATCATTGGAGCTGTACTACTTTTGCAGGGCATACTATCGCATGCTGATGAAGTAAAGCTTTTGTGATCAGATATTTCAGACCTGTTATCCTCTTGATGAACATTTCTTTTGAGCTTAGGTTCAACCTCAGCTTGCAAATCCTCATTGCAAGGGATTCTAGTCTGGTCCTGAATAATTTCACCATAGATATTATCAGAATCAAAACTGGTTGCCTTGAAAAAATCTACAGCATCACTAAGAGCATCTTGTAAACTGGGGACAGCATCAGATACTGGCGGCAATGTTTCATAGACCTCAGGCACAGTTGTATGATTTTCATCATCTTTTTCAATGATCTGATTAGTATTGCCTCTCAAGTTAGACAGCATTTCTGTTTCCTTTTCAACTAGCTTGTCTTCAGCTTCAGAAGTGAACTGTTTTTCTAGAACAACAGGCTTGTTCTCTTTGGTTTCACAATCATCAGGCATGGTCTCTTGAAAGAAGTTGAGAGCATCACTTAAGGCATTTTGTAAATTTAGGTGCATTTCTTTTGCTTGTGTTGAATTGTTGGGTCGTTTTTTCAGGACTTTTGGAAGAGAAGAAACTTCATTGTTTTGATGTTTTGCCTCTGAATGTAAGATATTAGTCTTAACAGAAGAATTATGAGGTTTTGAAAAAGGGCTGAGGGAATTGACTTTAGATGGCAACTGGAACAAAGGTTGAGATAAGTCCATTAAAGAATTGGATTCCCTGCTTCTGGATGGTGTTGATGTTAAAGCAGATTTGAGGGTAATAACAGTGTCTCTGCTATGAGAGTTTGGGTCAGATGATGCAGCCATGTGAGGTCTCTTGAGGGAACCATGCAACTCCAATGATCCACTACATGCATCTTCCAAATCTGATTCTTCACATGACTCAGCTGTGTCAGTGAATCCATATGCAGACTCACTGCCACTGCTAAAGCCACAGAATGATTTGGTTTCCACCGTGTTGGTGGATTTTAGTTTCTTCAACACACATAATTGCTGGTTGGAAGTAGACACACTTTGATCTTCTTCGGGAAAGCCGTCAAATGACACTGCTAATTCACTACACTCACTCAAAAAGGAAGAATCTTTTTTAGGACTTTGGCTGTCCTCATCCATTTTCTGCGGTTCATCATATTGGTCCTGAGCTTTGGACTGAAAATTCATTTTGGCAGAATCAGAAGTGGTCAATGAATTGCAACTAGAAGCAATATTCCTTACTCTTGGGATTGAACGATGCTGGTTATTTATTTCTGGTTCTTTCTTGAGTTTGGCAGGATGTAAATTAGAGTTTTTCTTCCTATTAATTGGTGCCACTTTGACAGTACCAAGATCACTATTGGAATCAAAATTTGTGGAAAGCTGTATTGACAGAAGAGCTTTATAGCTGGGGGTTCTATTTTTTCTTTTAATAGAATCATACTTGTTAAATAAACTTACATCCATGATAAAGATGACAACTTGAAAAACAAAAGGAATTAGAGCCCACAAACTGGGCACAAGTACAAAATCTCAATTATCACTTTGTTTAACACATTCCTGACTATTTTTGATTCTTTGATCTGAAATGAAAAAGATGCAAAAATTTCACAGAACAATGAACATCAACATGCAATGTTTTACTTAAAAAATTTTCATGCAATTTTTGAGCTGTGTGTATATCAAAATAACTACAATGGACACAGAAATAAGAATCTATTCACACAACACTAACATCTGAGCTAGCTACTGATCTATTTCAATATGCTAAACTATTCTTCAGAAGCAATAAGATATTATTAACAATGCAACATTTATAGCCCCTTTTGCCATTTTACAGAGTTCCACAAACAATTAAATACACTGAAATACACAGCATTGACTATGCAATGCAACCACAAATTAAACACAAGATATTCTAATGATACATCTATCAAATTTTTGTAGAAACAGGAAATAGTTGAAAATGAAAGTCACACAGAGAAGACACTGCAATTTTTAAAACATTTTTGAAGTCATCAGGCACAAACTCTGAAATTAGCAAAAAATTCATAATGAACGCATGAAACCTAAATCAGTAGCTGCAACCAGATAGAATGGTTTGAAAATGTACAATAACTTAGTTTTGAGCTTGTCACTTAAATAGTAATAAGACTGTGTATAATGTATGTCAAACATTCCATATTTCAAGCAAATTCCTTATAATTGTGAAAAATTAAAGTACCCCTGATTTTCACTGCTACTGATGATGCTTAAGTACAATTTCCTGACATGAATAACAAAACACATTAATTTCCTCCTACCATGGCAACATCTAATATTAAATAACTAGCAGGACCCGTGGAAATTCCACGGACAATGTGATTGTTAAGCTAGGTGGACATGTGAAATAAATTTGGTCTACATGACCTTTCCAATTCTACCATAACATATTCTAACTCAACCCATCCTAACCTAACATATACTAACCTATCCTAACCTATCCTGATAATATGTCAAACATGACAACACTATGGACCCGTGAAAAAATTTCACCAACATTACCTAACCTATCCTATCCTGATAAAATGTCAACCCTATCAATGCTTGTAAAGGGGATCTTTTAATGAATCTGAGGAATTTGGTATTCATACCGCAAACACAAAAGGACTAAGGACGCAAACGGATGTTAACGCAAAGGACGCAAACGGATGGACTAAGTAACTAAGTAAGAAAGGAACAAATAGAATATTATCTAGATAGAGTCCAGAAATCTCACACTAGGACCATATTTTGATTTTAAATTTTACATGGTTCTAAGTGCTAGTCTTGATATCAATATACGAGCAAACAGTAATGTTTATTAGAATGAATTAAAAATGAACTCCACAACAGTTTGAATTTTTAAAATTATTACTTGGAAAACATCCTGATCTTTAGAACTAACAAGAAAATTCAACTAGCCCTTTATAATAGCTTCAATCTAATATACACCTACAAAAACACAGTAGCATGACCCTGGAAGGTACCTTTTCTGTATATCAGACTTCCCAAAAAAGATTATTGATAGATCACCTATGTTATAAACATAAAATAGACTATGAGATGGTGCCACTGGGAAAAACATCTTCACAGTGAAGCTAGATATATAGTTATTTTAGCATTCTTTAGTGCCCTATCCAGACCTCCTTGACTGCTGAAGACAATAATTACTGGTGAAACTGTTCACTAATAATAGAATTCCAAAACGTCTTAACCTAATATAGTTCAACTATTGTTCAAAAATCCTCCAGACGGTGCATTTCTGGGGTTGAACAAAGTTTCACACAAGAGGGAATCGTTTTGAGCACAATTTGGTGCCTCCATGAAGTTGTTCATGCACTGCCTTTCAAACTTGCCAGCATCTTTTAACCCAACATCAAAAACCATCAAATAAGAAGAAGAACATTGGGAAACCACTCATATTGTTATTATTTTCTGAATGCTTCTATAAAAAATTCACATTTACAGATTTCATTTATGATAATTTAAGAAAAATTGCTGTAATATTTTGTTCAGAACCCAAAAATATTGGTTTATAAGTTATTCCCAAGTGCTCAATTTATAATACATTGGAATTAATCTGAAAAAAATTCTTGCATCATTCCCATGGCGCTTTACCACTATAAAATTACCAAAAGGGAATTTTCCATTTTATTTAGAGCACAGCCTTGCTGATGGAAGTGATTGTGTTTTGAAATGATTTTTTGAATAGTTGTGTTCCTGCAACAGTGGCCCTATCATTCTTTTATTTGATTTAGTCAGAAATAATTTAATTTTTGTCATGTTTTTCTATAAAATCATCCTAAAAAGGTATTGAACTAGTGACGTGCATGACACCTGTAGGCCCATCTGTAACATACATTTTGCTATAAATTGTTAGTCAATTTGATATAAAACCTACACAGTAGCAGGAACTTGCAATAACAAAATCTATATTTGACATTGCTGAGAAAATCAATACCAAAGTAAAATAAAAATAGCACTTAACTGAAAATTGAAATTTAACATAATAAAAATGTAAATAAATTAAAAAAAATGCTGATAGACACAAGAAATTATTACAAATATGGTCATACCTTGACATCTGATTGCTTTACCATTTGTATTAAAAAACATACAGCATAAAATTCAAACAAACTATCCGCTCTGCACCCGATGGAAAATTCAACATATGACGTCAAATTTTTGTGGTTAAGCCTGCTATGTGGCAACCCTCCATACAGTACTTCTTATTGGTGTTATATTTAGTGATGTATCTACTCCATTTTTTTTGGCCAATTCAACCAATGCCGATACTTTTACAAATTATATTAAAATAAAACCCTCATAAGCTCCCAAATGGATGTTATATAAAAATTATTTACCAATAAATCTAATAATATAACAAGCAATTGAAGATGGCTAAATTTAATACAATGGTAAAACCACCCTGCAAATGCTAGATTTTGCATTTTAATGCTATTTTTCCTGCTGGATGATAGATTCATACTTAAATGCTAAGTTGGCAACACTGCAGTCCAGTGTCATCGTTTGATTTGTTTCCCTCACAAAGATTTTTGATTGCGTCATCTTTCTGCTTTAATGTCGTATGATACCGTAATCAGCATGTATGAACAAATAAGTAGTTGTGGGAAATTCTTCCCACATACGCCTCGCGTGGCTTTTTATCTTGAGCCTGTACTGTGGGCCGGTGGGATTTTGTTTTTTTTGCCGATTTCATCGGGGTTCGGGCGGTG
>JACJUY010004120.1:15399-27631 GCA_014220935.1 Platorchestia sp. MABIK | reverse complement strand
TACTTGACATCCAAAGATATACAATATGCCGTCAATGTCATAATGTGATATTTAACCACTTTAGCCCATTCAAGTTTCAAGAGATCAGTGCGACAGATGTTATATTGAATGGATCAAAAACTCCCATCCTATGGTAATATTCTGTTAATCCCAAGAATAAATTATTATGCTTATGCACACAAATATATAAGTACAATGAATGCACGTAATATTACATGAGGGAATTGTGGGATATTAGTATTACTTATTATACTAAAATTTGTTTACAGTTACCATTTATTCGGAAAACGTAAATTTACTTAAACGGAAGCATTATGACGAAACGAAAACGTGAAAATGTAGACTTAATTGTAAATGCAGACTTAATAATACTTGCTTAAACTCATTTTATTTTATTGAAATAATTAGGAAATTGTTTAAATTTAAAATCAGATATTATTTTTTAACAACTGATGCAAACGATGTAAAATTTGAAACATATTTCATAATATTCTTGGCGTGGTTGTTTGCTAACTATTCGACTGACCGATCCGTTAAATTTGGTAACATCGCAATGAAATTGGTCGTCGTGTGAGAGAAGCTGGAGAACAAAATATTATGTTAGTAGAAAAATCAACAGCGCTAGATGAAGGAAACTTTCGAACATAGGATATTTTAATGCAAACAAGGTATTTTATTGCAAAGTTTACTTATGCTTTACGAATTTAAGAACTCATTTACCGAAAACAATCGGTTTAGTCCATACCCATTTCAAACATTTGCATCGAGTTTGGGCTTGTGGCTTACATCGCTACTGCTACAAAAGGAGAACTATCGAGCTAATATTTCAAGGCTCGAACCCTTTGCTTTTTACATAAAAGACGAACGCTTTATATACCTAGGCCACGCTGACAAAGCTTAGGCATCATTAATGAGTGAATTTTAAAGACTTAGAATAATATTTTCAATACATTTTTATGGAAGCAGTATCCAAAGAACGAGCCAAAAAATAGAATAAACGGTACAACTAAACACTGAACTTGTGTAGCAGAACTCGCTTGAGCATAGATAGCTGTCTGCGTCACTCTTTCTTGTGAGTTGCAAGATGGTTTTTTTTATCAAAATAGTATAATTCTACATCTATGGCAATCAAATTTAACCAGAAAAATCAATCTGACATCCTCAAGGGCTCACCCATGTATCATCTGGAAACAATTGTGATGTTAATTTATCAACATTCGACTGATGTGACGTCATTGCTATCTTATTGCCTCTTAGAACAGTCCTGAAAGTATAAAGCGGAGATTTCAAGCGCATGTGGGTTTTTAGCGGAGATGTCACGCACATGTGGGTCTCAGTAGAGATTTCAATCACATAGGGATTTTTATCGGAAATTTCCAGCACATGTGGGCTCTTATCGGAGATTCCAAGCACATGTGAATTCTTATCGGAGATTCCAAGCACATGTGAATTCTTATCGGAGATTCCAAGCACATGTGAATTCTTATCGGAGATTCCAAGCACATGTGAATTCTTATCGGAGATTCCAAGCACATGTGAATTCGTAGCGATTTCAAGCACATGTGGGTCTTAGAGATTTTAAGAGCATGTAGGTTCTTAGCAGAGATTTTTAATACATCTATAGCCACAAACAAGTTTTCTGATCATTCCATTATTAAGCCATTGCATAAATTTGATTATATCGATAAAGCGTCAAATCACAAAGAGGGCCTTCCACCTCACAAGAGATATTTCAAATGTTTCACTCAATCACATAATAATCCCCAACACGGCTATAGTACGCCTCATATGGTTGTTTATCAATTAAGGACCTTTATATTAAGAAATTTTTAAAATCCAATGTGTGATACAACTCATGTTTTAAGTTTTTTCTTAGAAATAAACGGATTTTCTTTCTTTCACTTCTTTCTTGTGCCCAAAATATTAGAAAAAGTAAGAATAAACCAGCTCTTGTCTCACATAAATGAATCACATCTACTTCACTGCAATCAATATGCTTACAGGAGAAACACCATGCAATACTCACGGCGCCTTGCTTAACATAACAGAAAAAATATACAATGACATGGACAAAAAAATTAACTGTATGATTATTGCTCGATCTTTCCAAAACGAGTAGTAATAGTAATAATGATAACTCATTTAACGACAGCTTCGGTCATAAACTATTTAGCTGTCGCTTTGGCCTTCAGGCCAAAGTTAAACCGATCAATTTAAAAGTTTATCATTACAGGTAATTCAATTGCAAAAACAAAGTTACTGGAACATTTAAAGTAGGTCGTAAGCAGCGTTTCGTTGCGTTAACCGTTGGCTCGGGTCCTCACATTTGCCCCCTGGGAGCGCTAGTTCCCATAGATACAATAGTTTTATCACCCTGAGGGGAGTAATAAAAACTCAAAAAAATATCGAAACTCAGAATAGACACTCAGAGGTTTGAAAGAGACTTACTAAACCGCTCTCATGCAGTGTTCTGTTGTAACAAAATGCCACCAGTCATACCAAATAACTTTGGCGTCCCCCAAGGTTCAATGCTCGGCCCGCTCCTATTTTCATCAATGATTTCCCCACCACGCCAGCAAGTCCAAAAATCTCAATGTTTGCTGATGATGTATAAAATGTCATAAGTTCGATAACAGATTAGAAAGAAACACAAGCCAACACTTGACACCTTCTGAGGAACCTGAAATTATGGTAAGACCAAAACGGCCTAAAACTCGACGCAAGTAAAACTTAATGCATTATTTTTGGATCAATGAATGCGATCAGAAATTCTCAAATATTTACCACCACATTTAGAAACGATAAAATCGAGCCAGTAGATAAGGTAAAAAATCTTGTTCCTTGGTTTGAAAAAAATGAATTTTAAACCATTCCTATAAGCAATGAAACAAAATTAGCGGAACCTCAATGTTCTTTCATCGCATTAAGAACACACCTGGCAAAAAATCTATGTTATTAAGCGGTTCAATCTTTAATATTACCGCGTTTGGACTATTACAGTCTAGTCTAGGAAGATATAAAAAGGAAAAACAGTTTATTTCTTATTTAAATTATACAAACAGTTCATCTTTGATTTTTAAAATATCTTACAGGATCCTGATATGATACATACACACATTAGTATCGCAATACCCATGTCACTAGTCAAAACAAATTGTTGAGGGCAATGTATCCCTAATCTTGCTTAATCTAGATTTGATAATATATGTAACTACAATTAAAAAGAAAACACAATTTCAGTAACGATTCTGTGGTATTCTTACCCAGACTACTTTACACTTAGGGCAGACCACGAATATCTAAGGACTTTTAATATCAATGCCCGAAGCGAGTGCCTGAGGTACCAACGAGCACGACAGGGTTAGAAAACACAACTGGAATAAATGCCGTTCTATTAGGAATCTCGCCGACAGCAATGGCACACGAGGAAAAGATTGCTGCATCGTAGTAACGCACCAAGAGACGTCTTGAAGGACCGTCAGGTGACGTGGAATAGCAGCACGGATGGCGGTAGAGTGACTTTAGAGTGCGAAGCGGCAGTAGAGAGTATTGCTGGCAGTACATCTTCGGTGAGTGTTATGAAGATCGAAGCCGCCGAGAGAAGACTGGCCGAGCTTCTTCTGCACCTCCTTATGTAGGGCCTGGTGAGTGAGGTAACGCGCTGGGCACGCGTCTCCACTGGTTGGAGGTTAAGTTGCGCTTAGGCAATCCGAAAGCCACCTCGAGGCCCGCCGTTGCGTGGGGCGGCCGCTGGTCGCTTGAAACTTGTGTGGTGGGGTACAAGCGAACTGATTGTTGAGATCATCACAGGTGCCCCCACCTACCTCCCTGTTGTTTTCAAGTTTCCTTGTATCTCAGAGGGGATTTGATTTTTCTACCATATTTTGTAATGGTTCCTTATCTAGGAGCCATCAAGGCCGGAACGCAGGTGTTTTCCATCATCCTGTCGTGGGCTGTTGTGTTGGGGTCGGTCTGCTCCGTTTGATGTGTATTTTTTTTCTGAAGGAAAGGGGACTGCTTCGCAATCATCATTTACTGTCGCGCTTGTTGGTTCTACCTGCTCCGTTTTTGTTTCGCTGGTATCGGGTAGGTGCGATGCTTCTACCCTGTAAAATGCTATATTGGTAGGTTTTCCTCGTATGTCTATAGGGAAGTACTTCGGAGTCCTTCGTAGTACACGAAAGGAGCTGTCGTATGGTCTTTGCATCGGTTTTCTGACCCCCTCATGTTTAACGAAAACGTTATTTGCCGTTTACAGAGCGTTTGGGACGTGAATATTTGTCGACGCCCGCTGTCTTGGAAGTACTGGCTGTAACCGCGCCATTGTCTCTTGTAGCCTTTGCAGGAATTCGACTGCTGGTAAAGTTTCGTTCTTTATTGCAGGTAGTTCTCCGGTGAGACGTAACGTTTGCCCGTACCCTATTTCAGCCGGTGAAATGTTGGCATCTGAGTGTGGTGTTGCTCTGATGTTTAGAAGTATGAGGGCCAAGGCGTCCACCCAGCTTCGTATGCTATGGTGGCTTTCAATGCTTCCTTCAGTCGCCGATGTAGCCTTTCACCAAGACGTTGCTTTGTGGTTGATAGGCTGTCGTCCGGTGTCGCTTTGTGCCCAAAGTTTCCAAGATATTCTTCCAAAGCGTTGACTCGAATTGTACATCTTGATCCGTAATGTTCGTTCTCGGAATTCAAACACGGACTCCCATCTCTGCAGAAATGCGCGGGCCGACGTTTCTACCGTACAATCCGTCATCGGCGTAGCCGTGTACCACCTTGTGAAACGATCAATGCACGTAAGCAGATATTGACAATGCGATACGGGCAGGGGTCCGACGATATCTACGTGGAGCTCTGAAATCGTTCATTTAGAACTGGCATTTTTCTAGGCGGACTTTTGACGAGCGTCGAAACCTTGCTCGATTGATACGGGATACTCTCTCGTGTCCTCTTTCTGACGTCTTTGTTGATGCCGGGCCAAACTACCCGTTGTTTCAGGTGGTCTCGCGTTGCTTAAATGCCGGGATGATTGGCTCCATGGAAATGCGCGAATATTGTTTTTCTTCAATTCTTGGGAAAGTTGTGACGTTTCTTCCAACGCAACATGATGAGTATCTGCACACTACAGTTTTAGTATCTTTAAACTACCGAGGCAGGAGAAGTAAACACTCTCGGACGCACGTATCAGTGTACTCGATCTGTATGTTACACACGTCTTCTTAAACCAGCGCGCAAGAAAGACCTTCCGGGACCCGCAAGGCAAAGCGCAACAAGGACCTTCCGGGACTCGTGGGGCAAAGCGCAACAAAGACCTTCCGGGGCTCGTAAACCGGAGCGTGATAACAGCTTCCGGAACTCTTACAAAACCAGTGTCACATTATAACGATACATATTTTAATATACAACAATTATACATGTTCCTATATAATTTTTTATTAAATATTTGTGGGTTTTAGATACATTATTAATCTTTCTATACTATAGTTTTATGTAGTCTGATTTTCGTAATTGTACGTGGTTTAGAAATGAAGAATCCGGCGATTCAATCAACGTGTATTATTTTACACCCCACTGTATATACAAAAGAAATTGCTCTCATAAATGTTTGCAAATAGAAGCAAACTCTAAATAAAATGGAGAGGGATCCCTGCAACGTAGGTGTAATAACGCAACTTGGAAGCCTTCCAACACATGAATTCGGTTTGATTTTATTTTAATTTAAGCCTCACTAAATAAAAGAAAAAGGGAGGAAAGATAATTCAAAAACATGAGTGCCACCCCATCGTGGCATTTATATTTCGGTGCCCAGTGCTACTAAAAAAGACGCGCACCACACATGTGTACCAATACGTCAAATTCAACAAAACGGAGTAGTTTTTAGAACATGCAGTTATGTTCAGAGAATTTTGCTAGGGATATTGATAGATACTGAGTCGCCTTTTCCACAAGGAAACGAAGCGAAGAAGTTCAGAAATCAATGTGCGCCAGTGAGACATCAACCAGCTCAGGAGGCATCCAAGAGCAGGGTGCAGCATTCAACCCTGCATTTATTTGGGTGCAGCAGTCATTCTAGCATTTCTAATTTGCAGCAGTCAATCCTGCATTTTTACCGCACCCAAATGAAACCATGAGGAGAGGAAATGAGAGGAAACCATGCGAAAGCTTACAGGCTATACTCTCGCCCGTTGAGATAAGCAAGGGCAGTGAGTTAGTTATTTGTTTTAAATTACCTAATTTCGCGGAAAACTTGTAAATATCACGCAAATCTTGAAGGTGATAATTCTTCAAAACAGATCTACGTAACCTCCAATGGTTTGATTGGGAAGGGTTTAGTGAAGAAACTATGGCGAGAGAAATGAAAGATTTGATAAAGTTGTCCCAATTGCATATTATGGGGCAAAATCGTAGTGAAGGCACGTGGGTGTCACATGTGAAGGTGAACCCTGAAGACAAAAGGTATCGCAAGATGGCAAGAAAGAGTAGAATACAAAGCCAATGATTGGCAGATATTTCAATAGAACATTAGGAACCAATCAAGCATGGTCGGCGGGTCAGGAAATCCGTGAATCACCCACCTAACCGTCACCTCGGGACCTCATTAATATCCCCTGGGAGATTTGTTAAATGATCCTTCTTACGGGAGTAAAAATGTTACCGCATGCATTGAAAAGGAAAGAAAACAGCAGTGTGTTATGACATGAATAATTGTAAGCCTAATGAATTTTCCGAGTATTCGCAAGTTAGAAAAATAAACGCGCACCGAAGATTCGTGATATTCAGAATAAGTTGTGAATGAATTTCATGGTCTGGAATACTTGGATAAATATTGATTAGCTCCTGAAATTTTCCCGCGGATTGAACAGGATATAACTCATGTTCCATTGAAACGCAAATCAGGAAGTTCACCAGTGATGAGCCTGAAGTATTCGAAGAAATGATACCACTTAGAATGGGTTTAGATGAGGCTGCAGAAAGAAAGCTGATGGTAACGTAAATTGGAAGTTGAGACTCGATTGCCTTTCAGTTTTATCCGAAATAACCCTGACATTGAAAATACAAATACATGAAAACGAATGAAAATATATTATTGAGCAAGCAAGAGTAGTTAGGGAAATTTACGTAGCGTTGTAGTCTTCTGTGCTGGCGAAAATTCCTTTGCTTTAATTCGAGCGAAAGAATTGAGTGGTCAATCCACAATCAACGCTGCAACAAACCAACAGTGCACAATTCATGTCCAGAGCCCATTTCCATTTCGTATTTCTACTAAATTTAAGTGTCACTTCCACAACATTATTCCATTAGTGCAAGATATTACACGAGAGAGCGTATATGAAGGAGCGAATTGACACTAGAGTAAAATAATTTTATTTAAAGAAGCTTCGGTCACACACTATTTAGCTGTCGCTTTTGCTCGTTTGACTGGTGTGAAACTCTACGGATCTCCAGGACAATATTTAACAACTCATGCTTTGAATTGTAATATTGTTCATGTATACGGCTACCAGTTGCCGATGGTGGACGTGTTTATTGGTGTAAGCATCAGCGTAAGCGATCAGCCGGCCGATCCATTGTTCATTCTTTCAAGCACGGACAGGTGATTTGAGCTACTGTTAAATTACTCAGCATACTGTAGAACACTTCGACTAGTACGTGCGCCCCCCACGGCCCCTTGAGGGTTTTCAATGCGACTGACAGACCAGTGGTCACGAACTAATTTTTCTTAAATACTAAATTACAGCTAATTGAAGGCATGATCCAATTAATGTTGGCTATGTTCAAAATTGCTTACTACGATTGACTTTAAATTCGAGTTGAACATTGAACTTCAGTTTAACAAATTCCAGTCAAGGTGTAAGGAGCTTGCCTCAATATTGTGATCATTATCGCGTGTCTAAATTAAAGAACACAGTTTCCGAGATTTTACAAATATGTATAACCTGAGGGAATACAGAGGATTGGGAACATCAAACATCAACTCCCCGACACATTCACGTGCGAAATAAGTGTTATTAAATTTGTGGACATTTATACACATATTTACCAGGGTTAAAAGAGTATACTGCGTAGGAAAGTGTAAATTGCTTAACAATTAGGAGAGGTGGCTCGATTATTATGTCACAAGGGATACATTCAAAAACTTTGAACAATGCTCTTTTATTGCCACCATTGTATTTCTTATTCATCAACAGCAACCACAATAGTACTGATATCAGCAATGATGCGCGATACAGGCGAGTCGTGAGGTACGAGTCGGCTTGATTTTGGTCAATTCAACAACCCAATCTTAGCAGTTCAACTTTTTGACCGCGACGTGAGCCGCCAGTGGTCACAGAGGGAATTTTCCCAATGCTGCTGACCGACCAGCAGTCACAAACTCAATTTTCATAAATACTTAATCAAACCTAAATGAAGGCACGATTCAGGTTTGCTTTTTTCCACATTGCTTACTACAATCGACTTTAAAATTCGAGTTGAACGTTAAACATCAGTTTTACCTGCCGCAGTCAAAGTGTTTAGAACCAGTTCGCAGCTATAGTGGGCAGCAGTTGGGTTCCCAATGCTTCAGCTGCCTAGACTGCACTCAGTAATGTTTCTCCAGTCTTACCGAATGAAGCACAATATTCTTCAGTCAGTACAACCACGATCGAAACATCTTCCAGCACGGGAGATCTACCACCGCATCCATTACTATTGAAATGATAGAGCCATTTCTCACCAGCAACGTCAAACATGCTCCCCCTAACTTGGAACTCCTCTGACGCCTTCTTGCAGGACCACAAAACGCACGCTGCGGCGCGGCACCCAGGGACACGCCACCACCTGCAGGGTGCGCACTAATGACGAGGGAGGCCCTTCAGAGGGCGTGATCACACAGGTCCCTACAGTGGCCTCTTTCTCGCTCGTGTAGACCTGGGTAATCAAAAGGAGAGGTAGCTCGATAATGATGATGATAATTATAATAATAATAATCCGAACTCAACTGTTTCTTATGAAACAGTATCACAGTGGATACGTTCAAAAATCGTCTTGACCAGCCCTCTTATTTTCAACATTACAATGTGACAAGATCAACCAGCTCGTACCGTGTTTATGGCCGCAACACAAGACTCGGGTTCCAGAAGACAAAGATTTGCCGTGGCCTTTTTCTCGCTCGTGCAGCCCTCGGTGGTTCCCCTTGCCGGGCTGCACGGCGCACCGCAACCTGAGGTGCCTGCAGTGCACACATTTGTTGGAGATTCCGTGTGGTGGGGTATTTGTGTAAATTTGGTAGATTCCGTATGGTATCTGTGTAAATATGGTAGATTCCGTGTGGTATTTGTGTAAATATGGTAGATTCTGTATGGTATCTGTGTATATATGGTAGATTCCGTGTGGAATCTATGTAAATATGAAAGATTCCGTGTGGTATGTGTGTAAATATGGAAGATTCCGTGTGGTATTTGTGTAAATATGGAAGATTCCGCGAGGTATTTGTGTAAATATGGTAGATTCCGTGTGGTATTTGTGTAAATATGGAAGATTCCGTGAGGTATTTGTGTAAATATGGAAGATTCCGTGTGGTATTTGTGTAAGTATGGGAGATTCCGTGTGGTATTTGTGTAAATATGGTCGATTCCGTTCGGTATCTATGTTAATATGGGAGATTCCGAGTGGTAGTTGTGTAAATATGGGAGATTCCGTGTGGTATTTGTGTAAATATGGACTTCGGAAGTGCTTCTTTCTCATTCTTGCATTGCGTGTACGTTTGTCTGCTCCTACGCTTGCATTTTGCATGAAAACAGATGAAAGAACAACATTATGCACATCTTTGTCATTACTTCTACGATCTAAGTTGACAAGGGCTATGCATGATAGAATCTTCGAATTAAATAGTTGATGGCAAATTTTAATTTCTTGCATCAACAACTGACAAGAGAAATACGTCTACTTTTTTGAAATTAAACTCTACTAATAATTTTTAATTTAAAAAAATCTCGTTAATTTTTACATCATTGACTAGTTTCTCCCTATGAATAATCCATGACTCATCTCCATAAAAAACACTGGAGTCCTGATTATTATTATCATCATTATTAGTTAGTTTACGACTCTCTACGTATATGGTCGGCTATCTCACAAAAGCGAAAAGAAGGGACCGTTAAGCTTGGACTGAGGAAATCAGGAAATTAATTCATCGAGTGTGTTCCCACACAAGATATCCTGCAAATAAAAACAGAAAGTAAGGAAGGAAAAGCAAAAAAAAAAGAGAAACATGAGACAAGACAGCAAAGAAACTGAAAACTGAAAGAAGCAAAGTTTACACGAAAGATAAAAATCCCGAAGTTGTATCTATAGCTGAAGAAACTTAACAGTACCTCTTTGGGAGCGCCAGTCACCTTAAACGTAGAATAGACAAACGTAGCTGACCTAAACTTATTGCCTATCCTATGCTCACTCAGGCGTAGCATGGGATAGAAAAACCAAGCTAACATAAACCTATGCCCCTAAAAGCCATGAAAACTCGCTTCAAATACCATCTGTTATACAGTAAACCAGATATGCATTCCTTCTAAGCAAGAGTCTAGCAATAGTCACTGTCGCATGGCACTCACCAGTTTGGTGCGCTAGTGAAGGCACAGACTCCAGCACGACTCGGGCGCGCTTGACACAAGAGCTTTGTAAACTGTCATCATCATTGCCAGTAAATGGTGTCTCTCTACCACCAGTCCCGGAGCCGTGATTAAAACATTCACGATGAGCAGGGCTCGATTCATCATTTCTCAGCTGGCATTGCGATGGATTCGATCTGGAAAAGCCCTGTGAATTTGCATGGAGAGATGTGTGACCAAGCATACCGGTGGTGTCTTGCAGTGTGTTTCTATGGCTTAGGTACGAGTAGCTCAAGAGGTTTCCTGCGACTGAAGGACTAGTAGCCTCTGCAGACCTGCTTGACGGGGTGGTATCATTCACAGGAGCTTCTCCAAACGTGACCGAGGAATCTGACTCTAGGTGAGAACAAGGACTTTAACTCAATACAACACAGAATTTTGCATTCCTCCTCAGAAAGTAATCTATTCCTTCTAAGATACATCACGATAAGTGACGTTAGAAGGACAAAGAATTGCAAGGCCCATCACAAAGACTATGATTTAAAATATACTAAAATTTGCTTCACTTATTTACCATTACTTTTTTGGATCACCTCAGTTCACAAGTCAAAAACGAGTGACAAAACCAATTATTACAGTTATCACCGTTATTATTGAATCAGCTAGTTTTAGATTCTCTAGCCATAACGAAGGTGATCTCCACAGATCAAAGAAAAGAGACTATTTCGGATGGACTGATGAAAGCGGAGAATCTATGTGTAAGACATTCCCGCACAGGATACTTTGAACATTGAAACACCAAATGAGGAAGGAAGAGGAAGAAAAGACAGAGAAGGGAAGGCAAAGATTAGATCAGATTAGATAGATGGTAGTTTAAGTCTCCCTACCGCTAAAAAAAAAAGCATTCTGAAGAGAGGAGAGAAGAAGGCCCCATTTAGTATGGAAATAAAGGACGTGGAATCTCTGCAGAAGGGGCAGAGAAACAGTAAGCTGAGCAAGAAATTTATGAAACAAGATAAAAGTTGAAGAAGAAAGTAGTGTGTGCTGAAAAACAGGACAGCAGTGAACCAAAAAAGGGATAGCAAAAAAGGCATGAAACCTGAAAGAAGTGGACGTGAGAAATAGAAGCCTCAACGCCTTATTTAGATCTTATTCTAGGAAACCCTAACAGTCTCCCCCCCCCCCTGGGGTGCCAGTTCCCATTGCGCAGAATAAACCAAAGCCCTCTAAACCTACTGCTTACTCATCCTAGGCTGCTTGGAAGGTATGTAGCAATATAATAAGATTATAAAATACTAATATTCAAGATAGTTAAATACACTGCAGCACACAAAGCTGGTTTCAATTCAACACAACACACATAAAGACCGCGGTTCCAATTCATAATAGCACACACAAAGACTTAGACTTCAATTCAACACAGTGGACCACACCCAAAAAAACAAACTTTAATTCAACACAGTTCACCACAAGCTCAAAAAAAATTCAATTCAACACAGTACATCATACATAAAGGCTTAGGTTCCAGTCCACAAAAGCCGACACAAAGGTCCAGTTCCCAGTCCACAAGAGCCGACACAAAGGCCCAGTCTCCAGGTCACAAGAACAGACACAAAGGCCCAGTCTCCAGGTCACAAGAACAGACACAA
>JACJUY010004120.1:0-14583 GCA_014220935.1 Platorchestia sp. MABIK | reverse complement strand
GGCAGGGTAACCAAGCGGGTGGCAGGGTAACCAAGCGGGTGGCAGGGTAACCAAGCGGGTGGCAGGGTAACCAAGTGGGTGACAGGGTAACCAAGTGGGTGACAGGGTAACCAAGTGGGCAATATGACATTGGTTGTCATATTACCCACTTGGGCTATTAGGGTAGCTATTAGGGTAATCAAGTGGCTATTAGAGTAATCAAGTGGCTATTAGAGTAATCAAGTGGCTTTTAGGGTAATCAAGTGGCTTTTAGGGTAATCAAGTGGTTATTAGGGTAATCAAGTGGCTATTAGAGTAATCAAGGGGCTATTAGAGTAATCAAGTGGCTATTAGAGTAATCAAGTGGCTATTAGAGTAATCAAGTGGCTATTAGAGTAACCAAGTGGCTATTAGAGTAATCAAGTGGCTATTAGAGTAACCAAGTGGCGATTAGAGTAATCAAGTGGCTATTAGAGTAACCAAGTGGCTATTAGAGTAATCAAGTGGCTATTGGAGTAATCAAGTGGCTATTAGAGTAACCAAGTGACTATTAGAGTAACCAAGTAGCTATTAGAGTAACCAAGGGGCTATTAGAGTAATCAAGTGGCTATTAGGGTAATCAAGTGGCTATTAGAGTAATCAAGGGGCTATTAGAGTAATCAAGTGGCTATTAGAGTAACCAAGTGACTATTAGAGTAATCAAGTGGCTATTAAAGTAATCAAGTGGCTATTAGAGTAATCAAGTGGCTATTAGAGTAATCAAGTGGCTATTAGAGTAACCAGCTGGTTATTAGAGTAACCAAGTAGCTATTAGAGTAATCAAGTTGCTATTAGAGTAACCAAGTGGCTATTAGAGTAATCAAGTGGCTATTAGAGGAATCGAGTGGCTATTAGAGTAACCGAGTGGCTATTAGAGTAACCGAGTGGCTATTAGAGTAACCAAGTGGCTATTAGAGTAACCAAGTGGCTATTAGAGTAACCAAGTGGCTATTAGAGTAATCAAGCGGCTATTAGAGTAACCAAGTGGCTATTAGAGTAATCAAGTGGCTATTAGAGTAATCAAGTGGCTATTAGAGTAATCAAGTGGCTATTAGAGTAACCAAGTAGCTATTAGAGTAACCAAGTAGCTATTAGAGTAACCAAGTAGCTATTAGAGTAACCAAGTAGCTATTAAAGTAACCAAGGGGCTATTAGAGTAATCAAGTAGCTATTAGAGTAACCAAGTAGCTATTAAAGTAACCAAGGGGCTATTAGAGTAATCAAGTGGCTATTAGAGTAATCAAGTGGCTATTAGAGTAACCAAGTGGATGTTAATAGGGTGACCAAGAGGTTATTGAACAACTAAGCGGATAATAGGGTAACTAAGAGGACAATAGGGTTACCAATTGCTAATTGGGTAACAAAGCACTCAACATTTACTATGTGGCTAATAATGCAACCAATTGTTTTGAGAGAAACCATGTAGAAAACCCATCGTATTCCCAACAGAATATTAGTCATTTTCTTTTCTCTTGTATTGTACTTAATTCGAGATGCCGGAGGGTTTAGGTACTCTAACTGCTACGAGTTCTTCAGTAGCTCGAAACACAACCACTATTAAAGTAAGGCTAAACCACTACATTATAATTAAAGATCTCCTGTGCACGCCTTATGAAAATGAATGTAGCTTTCGAATATGTTGTCGCAAATCCAGCCTTGCTCCTTACTAAAGTCCCATTCAAGACAGCCCATATCTTGCATAATTAGGGACTAGGTCTTCTTTTATATCAAAACTGGCCTAAAAAGTAAGAAACGCTAACGATTTATGACAAGCGGGGCAATGGTGGGAGTGCTTCACTTTCCTGGCGACCTTAATAACTTTGGACATGCATAAAATGTTCGTTTGTCTTTACGAGCGAATCCGAAGCCTCAGCTACGGATCCGAGCGAAGTTGAGGAGGGTGCCTTCGCGGATTGCTTCCTCAGATGAAGATGATACGTGGTCCGGGGCGCATGTCTACAATGTGCTCTGACCTATACCGGCCCCGCTTCAGGGAAGCTTAATCCTTGACAGCCGGCTTTTTGTGGAGAAATGTATGTAAATGGAGAAATGTAAATGGAGAACATAATCTTCGAACGAAAATTCGAGGTGAGCATTCTCTTTAGCTATTGTCCTACTTGTCATGAATTTTTGTTATTGCAGCGTGTACTGACCCCATTCAGGGTGTCAGCTAAAGACTATGTTTCCTGTGCCAGTTAGTTCTGGAAGTTTTCGCCGCTGAGGCGGGTTGGCGAGACATAGTTATTTTTTCGAAGATTATGTTCTTTTTTCGAAGATTATGATCTTCGGTTTTGAGAGATAAATAATTCCCACTCTTTCGAAAAACGATTACTTCTTAAAATTCGAAGTTAAATCTTCCTTTTTTTTCTTCTCTTGAAGTTAAAAACACTTCTTCCTTATTCAGTGTGACTTTTTAAAAGAACAAAATGTTCTTGCATTTAAGGCTGTGGAAAGCAGTCTTGCCTAAAAAACGGCAATTCAGCCGGCCTTTATAACGACGTCCTGTGGACGCTAGAGCTTGGCTGGAGTTCGACAGGTAAAATCCTGGTTTCTATTTCTTTTTTCTTAGAATATTTTCTTTTCCATTTCAATAATTTATAACTTTTCTTCATTAAAAAAAATATAATAAAACTAATAAAAAATTAGCTTTAGGTCTAAACAGCAAAATTAAAGTCTTGATTCGTGCTTCAAGAAACAAACTTTACTAATAATGTGTAAGCAAGTAACCCGATTGAGTGCCCAAACAAAGTCGCCATTCAATGGAACAAAAGCAACACTTGATGAGCAAGCAAGAGACCTGATTTGAGTGCCAGAACGAATTCCGTATTCCATGGAACAAAAGCAGCCAGTAACAGGGTGTCTACTGTTATTTCATTTTCAAATTTTACTACTTTTTACTACCTTCAACAGCATAAATTACTACCTGTTTTTTACATAATGAATGTTGTCCAAATGTCCAGATGTAAGTAATCGACCTATAATGAATTATTTGAGTCAATTATATACACAATACCAAAGGTTCAAAAAAGCTCCAAGTTTCTTAATACTTAAAATACTTAATACTAAATGGAGCAACCAAAGCATTACTGCAAAAAAAGTCACCTAAATTCCAAAGGTACCCCATCCTAAATGGACTTCAACGAATGATTGGCAAAGACCTTGTCTTAACATCTTTCAACTCTGAGGACAGCAGTTCATCAAATGGAAAAAATAAACTGACTGGAAACTAGTAGACGCAGGGGATTGTCAGATCTCTTTACAGCAGGGTAGAATATCAGGGAATTTTATCATGACCAAACACTATGGCATACATACGTATACCAGGCTTCTCCTCCCTACAGGGGGAGTAGCCATCAGCAGGCCACAATCAAATCACCCTTAGTCACTCTTAGTCACTAGGAGGCGAGAGAGGCAGCATTCGTCGCACCAGAACTGCCTGGATCAGCAGAAGCCCATCACAACCATCTTCCACAGTCAGGCCCGACAGCCATAGCTGGTTTACCGTGACCGCTTCATTGAATGCAGCTCCTNCAGCGTCAAAAAATAAAATTACATCCTTATGCACTGCTTCCACACACTTCTGTCCGCAGTCATCTCTCTCACCACGTCCACAGTCAGACCCCTCTCATGCAAAGCACGTTTCACCCCATCCATCCAACTCATCCGTGGCCTACCTCGCATTCTAATACCACTCACTTTCGCCGTATAAATCTTTTTACCAGCCGCACAACATTCATTCATTCAACATGCCCAAACCATCCAAGCACTCTTTCATCCACCCATCTGCTCATCTTTTTGACAATACTCGTCTGCCCCCTAACCAACGCATTCCTGATCCTATCTCTTCTTGTTACTCCATATATGCTCCTTAAACACTTCATCTCAAACACATCCAGCTTCCTTCTTTCAGCTGCTCTCAAACCCCAGGACTCTGCTCCATACAGCAAAACTGGCACGATTAAGATTTCAAACAGTCCCCTCTTAGCACTCATATTCAAACTCCTGCACTCAAAAACTTTCCTCATTGCACCCAATGTCTTGTAGCCTTCACTCACTCAATGCCTAACTTCTACTTCCATAATATCCTTCACAGTCACGTCCGATCCGAGGTACCTAAAATGCTCTACCCCATCTAACACTTCACCAATCCTTCTCACATCCAATGTTCCAAACACTCCACCTCTTGAACATCTCATCACCTTACTTTTATTTCCGTTTACCTTCAACTTAAGTCTTTCGCACAGTCTACCAAACTCCGCAGTTTTTCCTCCAAATCAGCCACAAGCGCTGTATCATCTGCTGTCGCAAATCCAGCCATCGCTCGTTGCTGAAGTCCTATGCAAGACAGCCAATACCTTGCACAATAAAGGACAAAGGCTTTTATTAATTTAACCGAGCCTAAAATGCAATTACGCTGGCAATTTATGACAAAGCGGAGCAATGGCGGGGGTGCTTCACATCCTTGGCGACTATTATCAGCAAACTTAATTAAATTGTTCGTTTCATCTTCTAGCTCGAGTCCAAAGCCACAGACACGGTTTCGAGCAAACTATGGAGTTGGCCGCAGCCTGTTGCCAGCTCAGTCTCAACCTGGTCGTCGCCGCGAGTGCATCTAACTGGTGCTATGCTGGTTCTGGCCTCTACCGACCCCTGCATCCGGGACTTAGTGTCCTTGATAGCCGGCTTAATTGGAGACGCATTTGCCTTAATATTATCTTCGAAGATACTCAGGTGAGCCTCCTTTCTTTTGTTACGCTTGTCATTCAAATTGCATAAAATTACAGCGTTCCCTGACCCCACTATGGGTGTTAGGTAAGTCTATGTCTTCAGTGTCCGTTAATTCGTAAAAGTTAAGCCGCACGGTCGGGCGGCGGGACACTGCAACCAACAGCTGACACTTCCCAATTTGTACCATTTTGTCCCACCAACTGCGCACCTTTTCCCCAACACTCTGACATTCACTTCTCTCGCTAAACCATCCATGAACAAATTAAACAACCACGACGACATCACACATCCCTGTCTCACAACTGGAAGCCAATCACTCACCTCATTCCCTACTCTCACACAAGCTCTGCTTTCAATGTAGAAACTCTTGATCGCATTCATCAGTCTCCCACCCACTCCATACAAGCCTACGACCTGCCATAATGAATGAAAACACTATGGCACTTCGGATATACGAATTTGTGAACTATTTCTATCATACCTCAAAATCTAAATCGGTAACCTAATTGCGATCAATAATGATAACAAATAGATTATTAACTTGTAATATTACAGAACACATCACAAAAATTTTATGTAACTTTGTTATGTATTGTAGAAGAATGAACTTTGATTAGATGGAGCATCACCATGCTCCTATGACGACATCCTGGAGGTAACTGAATCACCATGACTGGCAAAAAAAACTTCAAAGGAACTTAACTCTCATTCAAATGATTACACATTGTAATAAAAGATAATTTTATAGCATAGTTCTTCCTGTATTTGGACATAAATTTACGTCATTTGAAAGAGAAAATTTCCAGCGGTACGAAGAGTAATTTTTTCAGAAAAAAAAAACATTTATGGTTACAGTAAAGCATTGTTTCTCCACATCGAAGTGGACAGAATAAACTCCAGTCTTTTCAAAGGAAGATAATACTGCTCACAATCAAGCTCACATCCAAAAAAACACTTTTTGGATATAAATGAACTGAGGAGGCGTTCCTTTGACATCATTGCAATGTTTCTATCCTGCCGCAACAACTTGGAGGGTGAGAATATTTGTCTTTGAATAAGAATTGGAAGGTTACATCAAGTTTATGATAATCAAGATTTTGCAAGCCATTTATATATGACTTTCAATTAAACATAATTCATTAGGAGGAATCGAATTGTAATAAGTTTGATTCAGGACTTACTTATCTGAAACTGCAGTAGGAGTCTCTAAAAGCCCACTGAGAAAAGTTGTATTTCTGTGCTTACGTTTGTGAATATAATATATTAATTTTTGAGTATAAAGTCCACAACAAGAACAGTTATGCCAACTATGCTGTACACCTCACGGAAAACTGCATCCACTAAAGATGAAATCCAATAAAATGTAATGGTTATCCAGTGATAAGTACAACTACCTATTCAGAAATTTTTGCTAGTTGTTTAATTTTTATTCATAAAATTTTAAAGAAAAAGTTCACAAGATGTTTTATGTCAAAAGAATCGTAATTCGTAATAAAATATAAATTATTTTACTTGACAAACATATTTCAATGAAAGCCACTTGATCAATTTTCACGAGAAAATATGTAGCTTGGCTATTTCATTTTTCCCGAGATCGTTTAATACATATTTGATACGTGACAATAAAAGATGTCAAACGTTGACCTCATAGTCATAAATGCACAATTTTTAAATCCTTATTTTATTTTCAATATTAATCCCTGATATCACAAGTTCCTAAGCTTGTATTTTAATGTAAGTGCGCACCAATAGAAGTGTTTTCAACAATGCATTGTCACTGGTGGTTACATTTTTTAAATTTATATTTATCCGATTTATGAAACCTCAATTACCGCATCAAAGCGATAGCCATTTTTTGTTTTTCTCAATAATTTGTTAAAATATGGCTCAAATGAACCTTCCATCATAAAACAACTTGATAACTTTCAGATCAAACTGAGTGAGAAGATAAAGTGAACTATTTTTTCTTTCATTCGCAAAAATTTTGAAACTTTTTCTATTTTGTGTCCTCCAATCCTGAAATTACAAGCCATTTTACAGGAATATTTCCCATGAACCGAGACAAATTTCTGATAATGGGAGAAATGAATTTTTTTTAAATCTTCATTTTTTACATACATATGTAACATTACTTTAAATTTTTAGAGAATTATTCCACTTCGTAATTTTTTACTACCCTGAGGCAAATTTTACTACTTTTTATCACTTTTTTTACTACTTTCCAAATTTTACTACTTTTTACTACTTTACTACCTAGTAGACACCCTGAGTAATGAGTGAGCAAGTGACCAGATTGAGTATCATAACAAATTCCCATTGAATGGCACAACAGCAGCAGTCAGTAATGGGTAAGCAAGTGACCTGGTTGAGCACGAGCACGAGGCAGGAGGAGCTGGCAGCGAGACGCCGCAGCCCGTGCCCCAAGCGGCGAAGGGCGGCCTGCCGGTCAGTCCAGCGGAGGCGCTCAGCGCTCCTCACGGGGGCGGCAACCGAGTCCACCACCACCACCTCCACACGGTGCCGAGCCCCTACCGCCGCCAGCTGATGCTCCACACACGCTACCAACGCGCCCTGCGCCACATCGGTTCGTTAATGAGGTCCAAGGGTACTTGGCCTGGGGGTATAAAATAAATATTTTCGATATTTGACTAATGCTATATCCGAGTTGGTGTTCTACACATGCTATCAACGCGCTCTGCAGCATATCAATTCATTAATGAGGTCCAAGTGTACATAACTTGGGAGATTATGTTAGATGTTAGTTTTAGCTTCCCTACCCACAATAAACGCGTTCCACAGAGGGGAAGAGCCCATTTAGTATATTCAGGGGTGGTTGCAGCAGTGCAATAATTATGAGCACTCACCACAGGTGGTATCTGAAGTGATTGATGTTAGTTAAAAATGAAGAAAAGTGTTTAGCAATTGACTAGCATTTTTAACAAAGTACCAACAAAATTTTCTGCTCACACCATCCCACCGAGAGCTGAAGAAAATGACTTCAAGATGTTGTGCTGCCACCAACCAAGTCCTCGACGTGCTGCACGAGGATGTTGCTGGCTATGGCGTCGTGCTGCACATCAGGGTCACCTCCTGAGGAACTGCTGCTCGTCAGTTGCNATACCTATGAAAATAAGAGGGTTCAATTTAGAATTGGAGCTACAGACACATACTTAACTGTGCAACATAAATGAATATGTGAATGATAATTTTCATGAAAATAAGAGTTTGCTTATTAATTTACAATTGTAATTACAGACATAAAGACACCTTCTGCAAGGGAAATGAATAAGTGTTTAATTCATTCCTGCAAAAAAAGATGGTAAGGTTCTTGATGCACTATTAAAGTTATAACAATGGCTAGCATTGTGAACATGAATAATGGAAGATAAGCTAGGTAAATTGTAAAATGAATCACGAAATTTGTTTATAAGGATGATTATAACACAACTAGGTACTGACCGGATAGTGCGCATTGTTTTAGTGACATACACATCTATGGAAAGGCTGCTTTTTGTGTTAACGTGAATGAGTTAGTGCTTGGGTATTGTTAAAAGAAGATTAGATTAGAAGTTAGTTTAGGCCTCTAACATCGAAAAAGACGTTCCAAAGAGAGGAAGCAAAAAAGGCATCATTTTGTTTGAAGTTCAGGAAAAGCAAAATCTATGCACAAGGAACATAGAAACAGTTAGTTGAGAAAGAATTTCATGAAACAAGATAGAAGTTGAAGTCGAAAGTAGCAGATGCTGAAAAATAGGACAGCAGTGAACCCAAAAAAGGTGGTCCGTAACAAAACAAAGAACTTATTCTATTTCAACAAAAGGAAGGCCTAGCTAACTGTTAGCTAGGGATCTCACATATTTACCCTGGGAGTGCTAATTTCCACAGATACAATAGTTGTAGTCCCACCGTGAAGTAATGTCAACTGTGTGATTGTTATTTGTTCTCCACTTCAACCCTGATGCCTGTGCGTGATTCGTGTCTGAAGCACGGACTTTCTGCCAACAATGACAACACTCAATAACGCTCAGTAAAGAACGGCAGTTTTTAAATAGCAGAGTTATATAAAATACAATCATCACCCCTCAAATACTACAGGTACTAATCCTTCAGATATAAAGGCCAAATAAACATTTATCTGAATTATCCTTTTAATTTAAATACTATTTCTATGCACATGAGGTAACAGAGACAATACTAACAGAAACACTCAAATATTTTTTGTAACTAAAGATAAAAGATTCATTAGTTCCATTCATAATATTATTTCTTGACTTTTCATTGACAGTTCAAGTAAAAGACAAAGAAACCAAACCTTAACACACAAACACTTATTATACAGAACTGATTCTTTTCTACCATAGTACCTCTACCAAGAGCAGAATATTATTATAATACTAAAAATTAGGAATTCCATTGTACTGAGGTGTTTCAACCAACTGTAGAATATTATAACATAGTATCGAAAACTAGGCATTCCATTGTTACTGTAATGCTTCTACTGTGAACAGAATTTGTTAATGCAATACTGGAAACTAAGGATTCCATTGTACCATAGTGCAGAATATCATTATAATACAAAACTAGGGACTGCATAATACTGTAGTGCCTGTGCTCAAAAGAGCACAACTCACTAGCTCCCCTGCCCCCCTGGCTAACAGGCCGGGCAGCGCTGACTGCCACGGAGAGCGCCAGTTGAGTCTTGCCCACGCCGCTCTCCCCGCACACCTCGACCACACTGCCGCCGCGCAGCACACGCCCTACCGTCCTGTCCAGGGCTGGGCAGCCCACACTGAACGTAGCAGGGCTCTTCTGTTGCTGCTGCAGCAGCTCCTCGGCTGGTGAGCAAAGGTCAATGATATGCTGACACTGCAGGGGTCATGAGCTGGGATGAATGAAATGGTAAAATTCCTGGGCCGGTGAGGGGTAAATGAAATGATGAAAATCAAAGGGTAATGAGCAGAGGTAAATACAGAAATAAAAACAGAAATTTTTGGGGTGATGAGCAGAGGTATGTAAAATATTGAAACTCCTGGGCTGATGGGTCGAGGTAAGTAAAATGATGAATAGGGTTTGCTAGGGTATTCCCTAGCAAACTAGCTGTTTCTGGACCTGCAAACTGCACGTCAATTTCTACCCACTTAGGCTAACCACAACTGGTTGAACATTTATCTGTCACGGAATAAAACCAAACTAGGGTGAACATTTATTTATGCAATCCTTTTCCAGAAAGAAAAGAAGCCATGAACCAGATGAAGAAGAAATAACAGTGGAATGCACTTTTCACTGCTAATAATCAAAATCAAGATGAATTTACGCTTGATGACATAGGAGGACTGAGCAGAGAACTAATGCTGCGTTTACATTGACACTCTCTTCAACACTTCGAGTGTCACTTCGACGGGCACATACACTGTTGCCGGGCTAGCAGGCGAGCACCGTGAGGTTCACTTGGACATTCTCCCTTGCCATTCTTTGCAGCAGACTGCCCGTCACTCACTTTATCTTCAGTCGCTGCCTTGATGTGGTGGAGAGAGGTTCTATGCTCGGGTAGCCTTCAGCATGTCATCAGAATACGTTTGCATGGACACGCATAGGTGTTGGCGAGATTGATGGAGCTCTACCGCAACCATTAATGTTTGTGGCAAACCTCCAGTAAAACATATAAAAACCGAACCATTAAAGAAAGAGCTTCCTTACGACGAGAAGTGTGCGAAGCGTAGCACCTTCCATCATCACGTCTGAAAGGTAACTTAGCACGCCTGCAGGGCTCTGCACTGCAGGGTTTCCACGCAAGACGACTCTAATTACCCTAGCTGAAAATCGTTGATTACCCCAGATTACCCTAAAATAGCTAATCGTGACCTATAATCTATTAATTGACTAAAAGGACAATGGACTGGTTTCCAGAGCTTTCAGTTTGAATTAGCCCTGTGTTACAAACTGCATGAGCTTCAGGAGGGAAGGCCAGTTGATCGGGGTTAGAATGCTGGTTTGACATCCCAGACGAGATCACGTACAAGATGTTTTGTTTGTCAAATACCTATCGAATTATGTTTGATGCCCGTGGTTTTCCAAAGCGCACCTTTATCAGCGACTCCTGATCTGAAAACATTGATTTCATCAAATTTAAAAGAGGCTCACACAATGAGATAGGTAGCTGGTGCTCAGCTAAAAAATTCACTAACTTGCATTTCCACTTTACGAGCACGATTTTCAAAAGGATCATTGGATTTCACGTAGCTGGCACTTAATGGGGTTTTCTTTGCCACCATGGATCGTTGTTAGTGTCTCTGAGAGCATGTGACGCTTGATCTCCGATTTCCCACAATATAGGTTCAACAAACCTTACAATATGCCACATCCTTTTGCTCTGTTGATTTTGAGGACTGGGCTAACCATCCTTCAAATCAAGTTCCGATGTCCACTAATCTTTAAATTTCTGTTGGTAGTTTTTAGCTTTCACGTGGAGCTTTTTTTTCTCGCGGTGGTGTCGTTGGCTCTTCCTCACTCGGTGCGCGATCATCTACCATGCCGCAAGATATGCAATAATATGTTTACCTATCACTAGTATAATTACCTATTTTTCATTTCATTTTCCATCCATTCACGCGCTTCAGCCATTCTTTCCACATGCTCAATCTAACTTAACACTCTGATCCACTCTCAGGCATCCGGCCATAATGGGTGGGCAGCTGAAACCCCCTACGGGGTTTGGCTGCTCCGCGCGTTCGAATGTACTGCGTAATGCACAAATTTTAATGGGAAGACACTTGTAATCTTGAGTTGTAATTATTTGACGATACTCATTTGATATTGATGTTTTAAATAATAGTGATGTTCATCTGTGTGGAAATTTGGAAGAGTCTGATACTTATTAAATGATGTGACCTTCGATGCGATATAGTTCAAGTAACTGAAGCGCTAGCAAACCCATGTTACTACCACTACTACTTGATCCACTCTCTCTGATGGCTTTCCTCACACATGACCTTCGTCATATCTTTTCATTACGGATTTTATAAAATTTGTTACATCACATATGCTTCTTAGAGACTTCGCTGCAATCACATTCACCCATCAATTCACAAAGTTGATCGTTAAGTAACAAATTTATTTATTTCTAAAGGGCGGGTGAGGAAATTCGGAGGATTTTGGAAAAAACTACCTTGCTTTTATTAATATGTAAAAACTTTCCTTAACACTCAGTTGCTAAAAACCCTAGTGCCTTAATTTCGGTTGACGGAATTCTAGGCATGATCTCAGCTATATCAAATTCTACGTCCGGGTTACAGCGCCTAAGAAATACAATGAGAATACATACATGTATTGCAAGTTTGAAGTCAATAACTGTCCTCTTCTGTTCATATGAATATTTGTAATTATTTTACAGCTTCTTCCATACGCCTTTAGCACCTTTTGTACCTCGAAGTGTCCAAGAACCTTGTCTAAATTTTTTTGTTTGCATCGCTACAATAGATTAGATTATTAGTTAGTTTAAGCCTCCCTATCCTCAACAAATGAGATCCAAAGAGAGGAAGAAAGAAGGCACCATTTAGTATGGAGTTAAGGGAACGTGGAATCTATGCAGAAAGGGCATAGAAACAGTAAGATGAGAAAGAAGCTCATGAAACAAGAAAAAGTTGAAGAAGAAGAAAGTAGTAGGAGCTGAAAAACAGGACAGCAGTGAACCGAAAAAAGATGGTCCGTAACAGAACAAAAACCTATTTTATTTCAACAAAAAGGAAGCCTACCTAACGCTTAGCTCAGGCCCTCACATGTTCCCCCTGGGAGCGCCAATTCCCATAGATAAAACAGTTGTATCCCCCTGAGGGGTGCATCGCTACAATAACATGCTTCGTTGACGTGCAATATGGCTAAGAAATCGGACGCCTTCCACCTAATTAGATGGAAAAATACCGGCGCTGTGTGGTAACTCTGCTGTTAATTCAATCATTATCACAAGAATGAACCTATTAATTATTTCTACAATGAAATATTTTAGCTGTGGTATTTAACAATACAACAAACATACCTTTCAATATTCTGTTGAAGCTTAAAAGCACGCGCACAAACGGAACAGGATAGTGACTTTCGTCAACTGGCTGTTGCTGACACCGATCGAGTTTTTTATTAATGAAATGCAACTCAGAATCATTTGTCAAAACGAAGTGGACAAGAGATATTATGGCTTCCTATCTTGACGCCGTCTTTTGTGAGCGGTACCTGATGACATTCAAATGGGCGACATTAATCACGGTATCAATGCAGCTTTGTGAACACTAAATTCTGACTCGTTCCATTGCATTTCGTTCAAGTGGTGACCAGTAGGGTGCTTGCATGTTGGCTTTCAATTTTCAATTTTTCGTAGATTAGGCGGGCACTTCCTTAACGGAGCTCTGATTACCCTAGATTTGGCCATATTCTTCATTACCTGAAGGCCCCTCTGATTACCCTAAACTAGGGTAATTACCCTGCTCGTGGAAACACTGCTGCACTGCGTTCTTCTAGTGCAAACACTCGCCACTCTTTTGCAACGGGCACTTGCCCGCGACTCAAGGATGTGAACTCCCAATCTAAGTGTCAATGTAAACACAGCTTAAGAATGCCTCAATCCTGCTTCAGGGGCAGCATGCCAGGAATGGACGCCATGTTAAAAGTTCAACTAAAAATATCCACTATCAGGAAATAACAGCTCTTTGAAGATGTGTGCCGCTTATGACCACCGTAGAAATAAGAGACTTAAAAAACATTAATAGCTAAAAAACATCATGCACTAAAGACAAAATCTGCGACAGTCGTAGAAAATGCCGTCAGTCTCACTAAATTAAAAATATTCCCCAAAAGTTCACAAGTAATCAGTTGCACAAAAAAGCATATAATTATAGCACATGCCAGCTATAGCGTGGTGCACATGATCAACACATACACTCATGCTGCTCACCAACATTATCCAAACAGTAGCCAAAATCCCTGAGAGGAGGAGAGCAGTAGAGAGCAGCATCAGAAGTCATGCAGTAGCCACAATACCTGAGAGATTTTTAGATTAGATTAGATTATTAGTTAGTTTAAGCCTCCCTATCCGCTACAAAGGCGATCCAAAGAGAGGAAGGAGGAAGGCACCATTTAGTATGGAGTTTAGGGAACGTGGAATCTATGCAGAAAGGGCATAGAAACAGTAAGATGAGAAAGAAGTTTATGAAACAAGATCAAAGTTGAAGAAGAAAGTAGTAGGTGTTGAATAAATAGGACAGCAGTGAACCGAAAAAAGATTGTCCGTAACAGAACAAAAACCTATTTTATTTCAACAAAAAGGAAGCCTACCTAACCCTTAGCTCGGGCCCTCACATGGTCCCCCTGGGAGCGCTAATTCCCATAGATACAACAGTTGTATCCCCTGAGGGGGTACCTGAGAGAGGAGGAGAGCAGTAGAGAGCAGCAACAGAAGTCATGCTGTAGCCACAATATCTGAGAGAGGAGGAGGGCAGTAGAGAGAGCAGCAACAGAAGTCATGCTGTAGCCACAATACCTGAGAGAGGAGGAGAGCAGTAGAGAGCAGCAACAGAAGTCATGCTATAGCCACAATACCTGAGAGAGGAGGAGGGCAGTAGAGAGCAGCAACAGAAGTCATGCTGTAGCCACAATACCTGAGAGAGGAGGAGAGCAGTAGAGAGCAGCAACAGAAGTCATGCTGTGGCCACCATACCTGTCAGAGGAGGATGGCAGTAGAGAGCAGCAACAGAAGTCTTGCTATAGCCATAATACCTGTTATTGGAGGAGGGCAGTAGAGAGCAGCAACAGCAGCCACCAACAGACGGTGGTCTGCATGAGGCAATTGCC